>CM042011.1:79488431-79675931 GCA_023525715.1 Cichorium intybus
ACATGGTACTCAACTATGTTATAGGAGTTCCTTGTATTGTTATTTAAAACAGAAGAATAAGCCTTTGAGTGCTAATTTATCTTTCTTTTGCACTCCCTTGTTTATCTTTTTACTTGTTTGTTGTCTTTGGATCTTTTAACACTTTGATTTCTGTTTATCTTTTTGAGTTTTTTTTAAATTGAATGTTATCTTTTCCTTTTTGGATTTTCTTATCAGAAGAGTAAAATTTCACCATTTGGTTTCTTTTTGTGGTGCTTTTGTTTTGTTTTGTACAATCCTTGAGTTTGAAAAGCTTCATTTAGTTCAATTTTGAAACATTAATGAAAGGAATTTTAAATTTTCTTATCAGACAATGTTGGTACTACTTTTGAAGAAAAATTTGGAACACTTGAGTTATCATGAGTAGTTTTAAGACTACTTGATTAGTTTGGTATTGAAGCGAGTTAAGTTCAGTAGGGAGGTTAGGAATAGACATTATGTTAAGGATATTAGAATCAAACAAGGCTTCAATCTGTAAAATAGTCTTAACCCCACTCCAAAGTCTGTTTTCTTACCAATGTTTCAAATCGATTCCCAAATACCTTTTAGTGTAATAAGGTATGATCATCAGAATCTAAAATCGAGAGAGTCAAAGACGAAGCATACTATACGAAGAAACTGGAGGAGGTTCGGGCGAAGACACAAAGCTTGTCATTGGTAGCTCCAAATAGTGGTGATGGCACCTACCAGATCTGGTCCTCTGGTTCTGATGATCATGAAATTCGTAGACCAACTCATGGAGCAATGTTTGCTGCTCACACTGGACATGGAATATGGTCTGATGATGAGAGTTCGGATGAAGAAAAGGAAACTATGATTACTAGTGTCTGTCTTATGGCACAAGGAACAAACTCTTCATCAAATGCTCGCCTTACTATCGCAGAACAGGTATCTCTTTTGCTCCAAAACTTTAATGTTCCTGAAGAACTCTTTATTAATGACCTTAACGAAATTACTTCTGACTGTCTGCATATGAATCAACTACTTGTTTCAGCAAATAGTGATGCGTTCCAGGCCAAGGAGGAAGTAATTTTGCTCAAGGGAAGGCTTGAAGGAATGCGTGGGGTGCTAGAGAAGAATCAACTTAGAATAGACATACTAGAGGAAAGTAGAGAACAATATGTAAAGAACAATGAATTATTATTAAAACAAAGGAATATTATTTGTGAAACTGCGAAAAGACTATATGCTTTTATAACACGTATCTATCACTCTTCAGATATAACTTTGGATCATCACAAAAAGTTATTACCTTTCATTGAATTTAAGCTAAAAGATGTAGATTCACTCTCATACGAATGTGAATCTATAGTCTCTTCAGTCGAAATACCAAATCCAACTTATGCTCATAGTGTTGTACCATTTGAAAAGTTTTTAAGCCCTAATGATCTATTAAAAGTAATGGATAACTCTGTATCCACAATTTCTCAAGCAATAAAAAGGGATTCTGAGAATGTTATTGTTAATACTTCTGATGATGACACTGATTCGGACATTGAAGAAATAGACTGCAGTGATTTAATAAAACAAACTACCTCAACAGTCTGTTCTTTAAGTAATTCTGAATCTTGTGCAACTAACAAAGAAAACATAAGGACTTCTGAAGTCCAACAGGAATCTTCAGATAATAAAATTAAATCTTTTCAAATTTTGAATACTTCGGATAGCTACTCAATGTACAGTGCTGACAAGAGCAAAAGGCTTGTCGAACTTGCATGCACGTATCCGAAGGTTGCTAACTTCAAAAACAATGTTTTTATTAAACAAGGTGTGTCACTGGAAGACAGCTGCGAACTTAATTTACTTATAAAAGAGGACAATGCAAATGTCACATCCGAAGGTTTTTTCTCATCTGATAAAATGCTTGAAAATACGTTAAATGCTGAAATGGAGTTCAAAATCAATTAACGAAAACAAGAAATCCATCAGATAAAAAACACCTTCGGATGACGTAATAATCAAAAATTTTCAAATAAGCGAAAATTTTCAAACAATCATGCTTTCTCAAATAATCGAAACTTCACAAATAACAGAAATTTTTCAGTTAATCGAAATCAAACAAACAATCAACCTTCTTCTGTTGAACAACACAAACGATTTTACGATAATAGACGAAGGAGAAACTATCGTGATTCCCAAAACAAAAAGAAAGCATTTCAAAATCAACAAAAATCATCTATTGTCAAAAACTCTTCCATAAAACCTCAAAAATTTGTTTTCGAACCTGCGAAACCTATTTGTTCAAACAATAAGTATGAAAAAACAACAAAGAAAACTTTTACCAAGTGAAGCAACTTAGTTGACACTTTTCATGTTTGGATTGACAAGAATATGGATCTGTTTAAAGACAAAAGCCTCACAATTCAAGATTTCAAACTTGCTTATGAAGAGTTTCTATGCGAATCTACTCAATGTAGTACTTCGTCTGGAAAATCTCTCCTTTCAAACCAAAAATGGGTTCCTGTGAAACCAAACTCACTTTCAACCTTGAGTCCTAAAAAGCAAAATCCAAAGAAAATTTTGAAATGGGTCCCAAAGGTCACTAAGACTCACATAAATGAACCCTCTAGTGAGTCCAATATTGCATCAACTTCTTGCACCAAAAAGGATGATATGATCGCCTCTAGGATCTATAATCCGAATACTTACCCTCAAGGACCCAAGCCATGTTGGGTACCTGAAGTCTCTCTCTAAATTGCAGGTGATGGTTGATGAGCAGTACGACAAAGAATGGTATATCGATAGTGGCTGCTCACGTCACATGACAGGGAGAATAGAATACTTAAGGGACTTCAGAAGCTTGGAAGATGGAGGAGATGTTAAGTTTGGAAACAACGAAACTTGTCCAATCAAAGGTTATGGGAAAATAACAAATGGAAAGTTTACTATCAACCGCGTTGCCTATGTAGAAGGACTTAAGCACAATCTAGTTAGTGTTTCTCAACTCATGGTGGGTACAGGACTGAAAGTAAAATTCGATGAAAATGGTAGCATCATCAAAAAGAAAAAGACCAAGGAGGTTCTACTAAAATTAAGGAGAAAAGGCGAAAGGTTCCCATTTGATATGAAGCCCGTCGTAGGAGCCCCTTCAATATGCTTACTTTCAAAAGCTTCTTCGGATATGAGCTGGTTATGGCACAGACGCTTATCTCACCTGAACTTCAAAAATATCAACAAGCTGGTTGCACTCGATTTAGTCAGAGGAATACCTACGTTGAAATTTGATAATGATACTTTGTGTGCTGCATGCGAGAATGGTAAGAAGAAACGTCAAGCACATCCGATAACCATAGACTCCAAGATAACCGAACCACTTGAGCTTCTACACATTGACCTTTGTGGTCCATCTTCGGTTGAATCACTTGGAGGAAAGAAATACATCTTAGTTATTGTGGATGATTTTTCACGATTCACTTGGGTAATCTTTTTACGACAAAAGTCAGACACACCAGCAGAGCTTATAGCCTTCATCAAGCAAATCGAACTACATCTCAAGAAACCAGTACGCGCAATACGAAGTAATAATGGCACTGAATTCAAAAATCAAACAATTGACTTGTATCTGAAGGAAAAGGGCATCACTCATAACTTTTCTGCCCCTTACACCCCTCAGCAAAACAGTGTAGTTGAGCAAAGAAACAGATCCTTATGCGAAGCCGCTCGAACCATGCTTGACTATGCGAATCTTCCGATGTACTTCTGGGCTGAAGCAGTTGCAACCGCATGCTTCACTCAAAATCGATCATTCATTCACCGTCGATTCAATATAACTCCATACGAAGTGATAAACAAAAGGAAACCAAACGTTAAATTCTTCCATGTTTTCGGATGCCGATGCTTTATCATGAAACTCAAACCTGGAACTACGAAATTTGAATCTAAATCCGATGATGGGGTTTTCCTGGGCTACTCTCACTCTGCGAAAGCCTATCGCGTTTTAAACAAATCAAATAGAAAGATTGAAGAAACGTTTAATCTAACGTTTGATGATTACTATATCAAGAAATCCGATACCCAATTTCCTCGATCCCCCATCTTTCCAGAAACACCAACCGATATTACTCTACTGGAAGCGTTCAATCTTGATTTTACATTCTTATTCGATGAGCCTGATCGTGCAATCCATGCTGAATCTAATGCTTATGACAACAACCTACCTGAAGTCACTAAACTCAATGATGATCAATCCACTGCAACTTTATCCGAATAAACTCTATCTACCAATGATCAGGTACAGCCTACCAACGACAAGCATCCTTCGGTTGAGGGGGAGTGTGAGAACAGAAACCCAATGGAACTCTCAGAAGACCCAACCTCATCTAAGGCCATTCCTTTAAATCTGAATCTCGATCACTCCAAAGAATCACCTGAATCTCATTTTGATGGGGAGTCAACTGACAAGACATCTTCTATTGAGGGGGAGTCATCTATCAAGGCCGCTTCGGTAGAGGGGGAGCAACAAAATCCTGGCAACATACCTAAAGACAATCAATCATCTTCGGATTATCCATCTGACACTGAAGAGGTGCACGGAGAACCATTACCAGAATATGATCCTGCCTATCCACCTCTTGAAAAATGGACACGCGATCATCCGAAGACTCAGGTAATTGGCAATCCGGATGAAAAGGTACTTACTAGATCCCAACTCAAAGCAAAACAGCATGAACTGCATAAACGTTCTGATTTTTGCATGTTCAATGTTTTTATTTCCAAAATTGAACCAAAAAATGTGAAAGAAGCTTTTCAACACTCTGATTAGGTGGAGGCCATGCAGAGTGAGTTAGCCGAATTTGAAAGAAATAAAGTGTGGCGCCTAATTTTTAAACCTGCTACCTCCTCTGTAGTTGGTCTAAAATGGGTTTTTAGAAATAAACTTGATACAGAAGGTAACATTGTACGAAACAAGGCTAGACTTGTTGTCAAAGGGTATTGTCAACAGGAAGGAATCGATTATGATGAAACCTTCGCACCTGTTGCCAGACTCGAGTCCGTCCGAATCTTTTTAGCCTTTGCAGCTCATAAAAACTTTGATGTTTTTCAAATGGATGTCAAATATGCATTTTGTTGAAAATATACGATAACCGATCTCCACGAATAAAGGTTTTTAAGCCGATTACTGTGTGACAGATATGTATTTTATCTATAATATGCGGAATGAATAAGAGTTGCGGAATAAAATAAAAACGGTAAATCTAAACTAGACAGTATTTAAATAGACAGAAAGCGGTAAATAAAGTAAATGTTAGAAGTTAGAGGTTAGATGTAATAAACGCCATTATCAACGATAAAGTGTTTTTACAATAAATAAAAAGGTTAGAAGTTAGAAGTTAGAAGTTAGATGTCTCGGTTAAATACAGTCCATATATGTTTTCGTTGTCAAGGTTCAATTCGGATGTATTGGATATTTGATACAGTTGATTTATAACAGTTTAAATAAATCAATAACGACACAAATAATTTCAAAAGAACTTATCGATAGCTGAGGAAGATGGTGTTTTCTTTGAAGCGTCGATTCTTGTTCTTTTCGGTAGGATGAGGTTTGGTAGTTTTTGGTGTTTGGTGAAATGGGTTTTTGGTGTCGGTTTAATTGAGATGCACGGGGTTTTTGTGGTTTAGTTTTCGTGGTGTATGTATTTGGTAGAGGATGTGTAGGTTTTGTAGTTTGGTATTCGGGTTGAGGTTGTTTAGAGGTTTGAAGTTTGGTGTCGGGTAAAGGTTTTGTTTGGTGTTGGGTAGAGGTTTTGTTCGGTGTCGGGTAGAGGTTTTGTATGGTGTTGGGTAGAGGTTTTGTTCGGTGTCGGGTAGAGGTTTTGTATGGTGTTGGGTAGAGGTTTTGTTTGGTGTTGGGTAGAGGTTTTGTTTGGTGTCGGATAGAGGTTTTGTATGGTGTTGGGAAGAGGTTTTGTTTGGTCTCGGGTAGAGTATGGGTGTAGCGGTTTTGTTTGGTGTTGGGTAGAGGTTTTGTATGGTGTTGGGTAGAGGTTTTGTTTGGTGTTGGGTAGAGGTTTTGTATGGTGTTGGGTAGAGGCCGATTACTTGCGGTTATATGGTTTGGTTCTCGTTGACAAGTTCAGAAATTTGAGTGTCTTGAGGTGTTTGGTCGTGGGTTTCTTGGAGAGTATATGAGTATGTGGTGTAAGGTTTTATTTTCTACACAAGAATGGCAAGAGATTTGCTTCTTATTTATAGTGCTGAACTACAGGCATCGCGTCGCGACCAGGCATGGCGTCGCGTCGCGAAGGTGCGGCTGTCGAGTGCTTTTGGTCGGCCACTGGTTAGTGCGTTGGGTTGGTAGTCTCGCGATTAGAAAGTTGGTGGTGTCGCATTGGAGGGTCTTCGCGTCGCGACCACCCTTGCCGTCGCGTCGCGATCGCTGAAGGATTTTGGTCTTCTGTCTTGCTTCTCTTCACGTCTCGACAAATGTGCTGTCGGGTCGCGATGGGGCTTCGCGTCGTGACCGGACCTTCTGTCGCGTCGCGATTGCTGAAGCAATCTGGATTTCTGTGTTTTGTTTTTCTTCACGTTCAATCTCGAATCCATGCAACCTGAAATACTGATAATATTTGTTAAAAAACATTTCGACTTATTTCAGTGATGGTCACATAAAAACATAAAAACATTATTCAACAATTTCCCCCTATGTGATCATTAATGAAATGAGGAGAAAAATGTTTGATTGAAAATTCTTGAAGTTTGGATAAGACATTTATAAAACCATATCACTTGTTTTGAAAAAAAAATGTGACTAGATTTTACTTATGTTTTGAAAAATGTTTGTCAAGAATATTTGTTTCTGAATCAAGGTTTCATGTTCAATTATCAAAAGGTTTTTGTATATGTACTTTCATAATATTCCTTAAGATTTTATAACATTTATAAAGACGACAAGTGATCTTAACAGGTCGATTCAGATGAATGCTCATAGGTATAGCTCATACTTGACTGAGGTGTTTGTTTGTTCTGGGTGCAGAACTGGTGTATAATCACTAAAGCTGAGTGATATCTCTCAGTTTGAAGGTGTTGACTTATGCTTAATGTGGATTTATACCTATATACTTTAGTCACTTGGTCTTCATATTAGATAATCAATCACATAAGACTGGTTTCGGCATTACTCAGAGGGTTTCTTCATTCATGCCATTGATGTTCACTCTCTCTCCGTCGGGAAATACATGTAGAGGGGTTTAGAAATATTCATAGTGCAGTTTGCAACTAAGAACATTCAATTATGAAGGCTACAGTGTCCCGGTAAATCTTCGGTTTTAACAGTTATATTTGATAAAGCATTTGAGAAACTGTTGTTTGGAAAATTTTGAGAGATGTCTGTCTTGATGGATTGTTGTTTGTAAATCTTCCTTTTCTTTGGTGAAGTGTTCACCTTTGTTTTATCTTTTCTTGATTTTCGCGAATACCTTTTGTGTAAAAGATATCTGATGTGGTTACCAGTTGTGATTTGTTGACAGTATTTGTTGGATATGACTTTGCGTTTCTTCGATTGTCAGATTCGTTATGCCAGATGATGAAGCTTTTCTTTGAAGTGGTTTGATTGAGGATAGGGATAGGTGATATAATAGACAGTTTGTCTAATATATAAGAAAATGAATGTATCGTCCTTGGTCATTTTGATATCTAAGCAAAAATGAGACTAGCATCACGGTATAAGAGTATAAATCCTATAAGTCATAATGAAAACACCTTTGCTCACAGAAATGAATTTCACTTAGCAGTTAAAGATGAGGCACAAATTCTCACATGGGTTTGGTTTTCATCTGAATCTCCTGATCTTATGTCCCTTAATTGATAAAATCGTTATATTTGAAATAAATTCAAAGGGAATAGGAGAATGTACATAACGAAAATTTTGAGATTTGAACCTTCACTTTAATTTAAGAATCAATATGACTGAGAACATTCATCGAGCATAAGTATCTGAAAATTTAGTCAAGAAGATGTTAATCACATGGTTTTATAAAGATTTTAAAAGGATAAAACTTTATTCAATTTGTGATTTTTGATTATGTGGATGTTTTTTTTTAAAATTTGGTTATTTGAATGTTTTTGGTAAATTTTGGTTATGGGGGTGAGAATTGGGTAACGAGAGTTCCCCCATAAATGATGCACTGGGATCATTTTGGATAGGTAGATTGAGATTGTTTTAGAGAGGAATTTGGTTTTGGTGGTTCTCCCATAAATGATGCATTGGGATCATTTGGACAGGTGGATTGGGGTGTTTTAGGAGGGTTCTGGTTTTGGTGGTTCCCCCTCGACTGGATCCGCATCATTTTGGTTTGATTGTGAAGTTTCTGCATCAGAGGTAGTGTGGGTTTGAAGTCTTGTAGAAAGCTCTGGTTTCCTGTCATATGCTTGGAACGGCCACTATCGATATACCATGTATCATCCTTGGGCTCTCCAGCACAAAGTGCCTGCAATTAGACAGAAAGTTTAGGTACCCAAACCATGGTGGGTCCTGATTTGTTAATGTTTTTCGGTGATTTGAAATCATTATGGTTTCTGTTAATTGGACGAAGTGATTGAGGCTTGATTTGACTTATCATATTTTCCCAATTTAAGATTTGTTTTTGAAAGCCTGTCATTTGGAAAGATTTCTGATTGTGTGAAAGGTATCCTTTATGTAATGACTTGTCTGATAATCTTTCTTTGTTTTTGGGATGAGGATGGTTTTGAAAATTTTTTTGTTTTTGTGGAAAGGAGGCTGGTTTCAAAGGTTTCTTTTGGGTTTGTTTGAAAACTTTGGGTTTGCCTTGTTCCTTTTGAAGAGCAATTGGTTTAGAGGTACTGCCTTTCTTGTAAAAGGAGTTTGCTCTATTCAAAAAGTCTTTAAGTTTGGAGTTTTGGTTGGTAATTTGGATTTGGTGGGTTGAAGACCTATTAGTGAAAGATCTTTTGGAAACATTGAAATCAATATCATCTGGGTTACAGTTGATAACTGTTTCGTCGTCTGAATTTTCCTCATTAACAAATGTGGATAGATCTGTTAGAGTTGATTCAGAGTTTTCACTATTAGTCCTGGTTTCTTGTTTGGCTTGTTCGATTTCGAAGGATTCTCTTCCTAATTCAGGTTTGTAATTCGTATCGATTTTGCCAGATCCTAAGGATATTGCTTTGATGAAAACATCATCACTTAGCTTTCTAGCAAGATTGATAGAATCCAGTTTTCCTTGAAATCTTTGATTCTCGGATTCAATAAGTTTGATTTGTTTTGAAGAATCATCTAGTTTTAGAATCAAACTAGTGTTTTTGTCAGTTAAATCTTGAATTTTTACTTTTAACTGAAGGACTTCTATTTCTAAGGCATCTTTTATTTCAGATGGAAAAACAGATTGATTTTTTATTTCTAAGTCCCTTTTTTGTTTTAGAGCTTCATTTAATTGATCTAAGACGTGATTATATTCTTCTGTTTTTCGTTCGACGTCTCTTTCAAGTTTGTCTCTAGTCCTTGTTGATTCTCCAAATCTGAGTTGCAAGGTTTGTAATTCAGATTTGTAGATATCAGATTTGACTATTGTGTCATGATATAGTTTGAGATCAGCTTTCAAACTGTTCTCAATCTTAGTCATGTGGGACTCAAATGGTGTTTTTGAAAGACCGATTTCTGAGATCATAGACCATACCTGATCGATGACATATGGAGCTCTTGAGTAGGTTGTGGAAGACATTTTTGGGTTGGTTTTTTTTTGAAAATTTTAAGATTTTTTTTTTTGAACAAGTGATATTAAGATGAAATTTTTAAAGAAAACTTATTGGTGGTTTATAAAAACGCTACACAAAAGTTCTCGACAAAAATTTCAAAGTAAATCACACAAGCTCTGATACCAATTGTTGAAAATATACTATAACCGATCTCCACGAATAAGGGTTTTTAAGCCGATTACTGTGTGACAGATATGTATTTTATCTATAATATGCGGAATGAATAAGAGTTGCGGAATAAAATAAAAACGGTAAATCTAAACTAGACAGTATTTAAATAGACAGAAAGCAGAAATAAAGTAAATGTTAGAAGTTAGAGGTTAGATGTAATAAACGCCATTATCAACGATAAAGTGTTTTTACAATAAATAAAAAGGTTAGAAGTTAGAAGTTAGAAGTTAGATGTCTCGGTTAAATACAGTCCATATATGTTTTCGTTGTCAAGGTTCAATTCGGATGTATTGGATATTTGGTACAGTTGATTTATAACAGTTTAAATAAATCAATAACGACACAAATAATTTCAAAAGAACTTATCGATAGCTGAGGAAGATGGTGTTTTCTTTGAAGCGTCGATTCTTGTTCTTTTCGGTAGGATGAGGTTTGGTAGTTTTTGGTGTTTGGTGAAATGGGTTTTTGGTGTCGGTTTAATTGAGATGCACGGGGTTTTTGTGGTTTAGTTTTCGTGGTGTATGTATTTGGTAGAGGATGTGTAGGTTTTGTAGTTTGGTATTCGGGTTGAGGTTGTTTAGAGGTTTGAAGTTTGGTGTCGGGTAAAGGTTTTGTTTGGTGTTGGGTAGAGGTTTTGTTCGGTGTCGGGTAGAGGTTTTGTATGGTGTTGGGTAGAGGTTTTGTTCGGTGTCGGGTAGAGGTTTTGTATGGTGTTGGGTAGAGGTTTTGTTTGGTGTTGGGTAGAGGTTTTGTTTAGTGTCGGGTAGAGGTTTTGTATGGTGTTGGGAAGAGGTTTTGTTTGGTGTCGGGTAGAGTATGGGTGTAGCGGTTTTGTTTGGTGTTGGGTAGAGGTTTTGTATGGTGTTGGGTAGAGGTTTTGTTTGGTGTTGGGTAGAGGTTTTGTATGGTGTTGGGTAGAGGCCGAGTACTTGCGGTTATATGGTTTGGTTCTCGTTGACAAGTTCAGAAATTTGAGTGTCTTGAGGTGTTTGGTCGTGGGTTTCTTGGAGAGTATATGAGTATGTGGTGTAAGGTTTTATTTTCTACACAAGAATGGCAAGAGATTTGCTTCTTATTTATAGTGCTGAACTACAGGCATCGCGTCGCGACCAGGCATGGCGTCGCGTCGCGAAGGTGCGGCTGTCGAGTGCTTTTGGTCGGCCACTGGTTAGTGCGTTGGGTTGGTAGTCTCGCGATTAGAAAGTTGGTGGTGTCGCGTTGGAGGGTCTTCGCGTCGCGACCACCCTTGCCGTCGCGTCGCGATCGCTGAAGGATTTTGGTCTTCTGTCTTGCTTCTCTTCACGTCTCGACAAATGTGCTGTCGGGTCGCGATGGGGCTTCGCGTCGCGACCGGACCTTCCGTCGCGTCGCGATTGCTGAAGCAATCTGGATTTCTGTGTTTTGTTTTTCTTCACGTTCAATCTTGAATCCATGCAACCTGAAATACTGATAATATTTGTTAAAAAACATTTCGACTTATTTCAGTGATGGTCACATAAAAACATAAAAACATTATTCAACACATTTTTAAACGGCGAACTCCAGGAAACAGTATATGTGGAACAACCACCTGGTTTTGCAAATGACAAATTTCCAAATCACTGTTATATCCTTGACAAAGCAGTCTATGGGTTAAAGCAAGCACCAAGAGCTTGGTACGAAACTTTTACTCGGTTTCTAAAACAATCAAACTTCAAACAAGGTTCTGTTGATCCAACTCTCTTTCGAAAGAAAGTAGGTAATCATCTCATGTTAGTGCAAATCTACGTGGACGATATCATGTTCGGATCAACAGACCCTGCTCTTTCAAAAGAATGAGAAACCTTAATGAAAAGTAAATTTCAAATGAGTATGATGGGGAAGATAAATTTCTTTCTCGGATTACTGAAGGGTTTTATGCAAATCTATGAACTAAAAACCCTAAGTTCACATGCAACCTATAAGGATCTATGTTTTCTTCTAATTGAACATATAATAAATTCCTAAAGGCCACAAGAAAATAACTAAAAGAACCAAATCAGAAAAACTTACCTTTTAGAATTTCTTGGAAGCTGAGCAGCACAATTGTCCTGCCTCAAATGAAGTCACACCCAAGAGCTAGAGGGGAGAACGAAATTTCTAGAGAGAATAGATATTAAAATCGCAGGTTATGAGGTTATAGGGCTCCCTATTTATAGTCTCCATCAGATGACCAGATAAACCTTAAGAGATAAGCCTTTTTGAATTCAAATTAAGATAAACCTTTATCTTAATAATTCAAACTATAATTATCTCTTTTATATATATATATATATATATATATATATATAAATCGAAATTTATATATTTCCATATATATATATATATATATATATATATATATATATATATATATATATATATATATATATATATATATATATATATATATATATATATATATATATATATATATATATATATATATATATATATATATATATATATATATATATATATTTCGTTGGCCACTTCACTCACTCAAACTGTCACTTACTTAACTATTGAATAATTACAGTTTTAGTCCCTGCACCTTTAATTAATTAATTTAATCACCAAATTAATTCCAATTAATTCTAGATTAATTCCTAATTAATTAATATAGTTTCTAATTAATATATTATCACTTTAATATATTAATAAACTATTTATTTAATTTCTATTGATTTATTAATCATATAATAAATCAATCTTTCTCTCTACTGAACTTTCTATCATACCTCCTGCTATGAGGGCAACCCAAATGGACTATGCCACTATTAATTAGATAAATACTAATTATTAGTCATGGCTTAGACACCTAATCCAACAGTCTCCCACTTGAATAAGTCTATGACTATAATTACTAATTTAACTTCTAATTAATCAGCAAATTGTAGCTTCCTAAAGACTGCTGCCGAACTTTGACCCAGTCAGTTCTGTCCATAGATAAGTGATCATATGATCCTTCGTCCAACAATATATTTTCAGACACGAGACATGGATTGAGATCAATCTCGGTCCGATACTCTGTTTCCCGATTTCCGATTCTGCTTATGACTATAGAACTTCTAATTGAACACATCAATTTAGTCCAGGCTGGCCAGCACTTTAGTCAACTTCAAAATCATCGAGAGGCCTATAGATATCTGTTACCCATCAGGGTTAAGGAACGAATAAGCTTCGACTTATATGATTATATCTTTTACCAGACAAATCATTCACAACAACACGTTTTATAACATCGAGTTACCGATGCGTTTTCGTATTATCAATGAACAACTGCCTTGTAAATTATAACTCATATCTCTCCACTTCAAGATCATAAGATATTATCGTCTCAAAATTGCTTGTGATATAATCCATGAAGCAATCTGTTGAGCGTGGGTTTATCCAATACTCAAATCTCTATTTCTAAGTACTCATGAATGTTGTAGCAATCCTATTGCTATGTCTAACTCCTTAGCAGTCTACAAACTAATTCATGAGAGTCTTGACTCAACACTTACTTCCCAAAGTATGAGCGACTGTGGACCTTTCTGAATAATTAAATTATTCGGGAAGTAAACATGCGAAAGCGAAACATAAAAATCTGACTGGCAGCTACTCCTGCTTATTACCAAGTCTCCACAAGGTAATCACCAAGTCGGACCTTGTCATAAACTAATATCGGTTTCAAGATTTCTTTTAAACTTTCAATTCTAATTTTACAGCTATGTCTTTATGAACCTTACACTCTTTCTATGTATCCAAAGTATCTTATAATTATACACTTTATTGCAGATGATCCAATCGGATGCTCATCCGATAACATCTCAATAAGTTATCCTATCAATTTCTCTTCTAACTCCATTCTGGTAATGTGTACTGTGACTTCCTATAGTTCTGGGGTCTTTAGTCTACTTGACTACACCCTAAGACTATTTCGAGGTGTTATGATGTGCCGGTGAACCACACGCGCTCCATCAGAATACCAACGAGACTCTTTAACCATGAAGTTCTTTAACATCATGTCCTGATGTTAATAATTACCACTTTGAAAATCTTTCAAATTAATACTATCACTTTCACCCTAATCATTTCCTAATGAATTCTCACTTAAGTTCAACCAATCCATCCAGTATTCCCAGCCAGGCGATGTCCTGAATCAAACTTACTATGCCCTAAGCATTAAGTTATCAGGACATGTTCATGACTTTATGATCGATCCAAAACTTGTGGAACCCAATCTAATCCTATTCCAAACCCTTTCGGAATCCAAGGATTATTTATAATCCTTGTGTCATGATTTTCGAAAAACTATTTTCCTTTCGGAGACTTTTCTCGTGCATCTTGAATCTTATCAAGATCATGCTTACAATGGCTAGGTCTATGCTGGCGATTTCATCTTTCCAATAGATGACTGTGAATTACATGAGTATGTTGCACCTTCTTTATTTCTTTCATGCCAAGTCATCACACTTTGCAATGATATGTTGCACCTTCTTTATTTCTTTCATGCCAAGTCATCACACTTTGCAATGATAGGAAAATCGTTTCCTGGTGCTATGAATCTTGAATCTCATCAAGATCATCTTGGAAGAGTTTCGATCTATCTTATAGATGTTTACAACCACTTGAGAATGTCGTATCTCTATTAAGTCTTTCACAGCGATCCGTCTCTTAACACCAAGTCATTACACTTTGTAATGAAAGGAGACGTTTCCTAGAAATAGTATGTAACTCACATATGGAGATAGTAGATAACAACGATACTCCCACTCGCTTTGACACGGTTATGGACTATTCCCAGAATCCAAAACTTTTGGCACATTTTGTGAATCCAAACCCTTTCTGACATCTTAATGGAAATCTTTAAGCACATTCCTTAAATCCAATCCTTTGGCATATTTCGAGAATCTGAATATCCTTTCTTGCGAGATGCCCGTGGGGAAATCCCGGGCCCATGTACCTTTATACTGGCATATTCTTTGTGAGCCCCCATTAGTGTGCCGGTGATCCACACGCGCTCCACTACGGACTTACAATATGCAGTATCCTTTCGGATTTCATCTTCTATTGAGAGTGCTCCTCTCGGAGCCAATTACTTGACTCTGAGTATCGTCTCACTCAACCAGATGTTCTGAAGGTACGCTTCTATCCATGCTGTATTCTTTTGATGATTTATTTACTCCCACTAGTTTTTAGACCAGGTGTAAAATCAATCAAAATGTCATATGGACTGTATCTCGCCCTAAGGTTCTCTTGTTTGGCAGCAACCGGGCTCACCAATGCTTCCAAGTAGTCGGATTATAAATCCGTACCAACTATAATGTTTTACCACCAATCGGTATGTCACCCTGATCATAACTACTTATGATGGTGATCAATACTACTGGTCAAGAGGAGATTATGTCAGTTGTAGAATAGAAATCTGATTTCTGTTCCAAGCCTAGTGATGACTAAAGGTTTTTTCACTTGGCTAATCCTGAACTCATTCAGGACTGTCCCAACTCCCACAGTTTCCTTAGAACATGAGTTCTTTCTAAAAGAGCTATTCTTTTACAGTTACAGCGGGATAGCCAGTGAAACGACATTGCTGATCAGGTTCAGGCTTGTCATGAGGTTCAGACAAACACTAAAAGACCCTGGACTCTCTATGTACAAGTGGGATAATCCCAGCTTCACATTTCAGAAGTGTCTCCAAAGCCTACTTAGTCTAGAATGTGGTCGGAATATGGTCTGACTGGTTTAGAATTCAATTTATTAGAAACTAATTGACAATGTATCTCATACATCGAGGATCGAACTGTTTCGACCAATGCTCCATCATCTTCCCTAAGACACATTATAACTTATTAATGTTCTTGAAAGAGAATGAACTGTGAAACATTTTCCCAGTTTATGTTGTCACTCAGGTTCTGCAGATCTTGTACTTCCTTTGAAGTCCTTGAACTGTTCAAGGTTTCAATTCAATTGCTTATTCTGATAAGCGAAGCCATATTCGTCATATCGAATGACAAATATCGTGAAGTACAAACAATTGTGTTTTGTTTGAAGATTTGAGCAATACACAACAACTGATGTGTCCGTTGCTCCTAATCTCAATGCCTTTTACATATCTATGTAAACTTATGACTTTGTTAATTCTGTTCAAGATTTGCAATCTTCGGTTGACTCTAAGTCAACTGATTTCAAAATCCTATCCTCTGGATCTTTGGGTGATTCATTTCTTGCCATATGCGCTTAATAAAGAACTTAATCATCATCTGACTTTAAGTCAAATGATTCCAAAGTCCTGTCCAACTGGATCTTTGGGTGATTTATTTCTTGACACATTCAGAACTCAACTCATCATGAGACTCTAAGTCAAATGATTCCAAAGTTCTGTCCAACTGGACCTTTGGTTGAATTGATTCTTACAACATTTGTCTTAACAATCATAAGGGACACAATTCCTAAATCCAAACACTTTGGATGTATCAATATTCAAGTTATTACTAATCATGCATTCAACACAATCATACAACATTTCAAGGATATTTCAAACAACATGTGTTAAAAGAAAATTGACAATTTTATTAAAACAAAATCCTTGAACAATGTATTATATCATAGACAATGTCATACGCATCTAATAAGCTAATACCATGATTTCAATATCTAACTAAACTCTAAAACTGCATGAGCTTCAAATCCAGTCTGAACAACATCCCACATCCTACAGAGTCCATGCATACAGAGCAAATGTGAGAAACACATCATGTATCAAGGAATTAAGGATCAGGGGTTTTGAGTTTTAAGATATTCTTGAGTTGCCAAACTGTTCGGCTTCGGAGCATTTTTCCAATCTTTCCGTGACTGTGTCCCACCCTGTGGATTCCCAGTTTGAAACATCAAGGAACCGGTCCAGACGATCTAGATCATTTCTTGATGTGTCCTATTACTGGACTCAATCCCGAAGCAGCTGAATCAATGGAACTATGCTTCTCTATGAACGACTCATACAGAGTTAACATTGAATGCATATCCACGATTGTCTTATCTGGTTTCCCTTCTTGTACATCAGGATGAACGGATCAGCGAGTCGAGCTAATGCTTTAACTCTCGATAAAAAGCGGACCAAATTTATACAGTTCACCTATGTGTCTCTCAGTCTTGAGAACATATGAACTGGTGCTACTTCCTGCACACTTCAAACTCTTTGAAGATCTTAGCTCGTCCTTTCTCAACCAGTTCATGGAACTTTTCCACAACTAGCTGTGTTAACTTATCTGACCACAGGAATTCTAAATTCCTGCGGAACTCGGGGTCAATGATCAATAGTATTAGGCAACGAACTTTCCTTGACTTATCAATCAAGGAGTCATGCTCATCATAAGCTACTGTGTGATGTCATGCTTTGGAGGGTGGACACTCAGTCAGATATGGCTTGTCAGAAAAACAGGGAACTATTCTCTATTTATGAAGCCATATCATATAGTTCAGGCCAGTCAGCCTTTCCATATTTGGCAGGTGCATTCTGATGCTTTCAGAAATGGGTGAAGGAGGAGAAAGAGGAGAATTGACACTAGACATCTATAAAATAACCATAATTTATTAGTTTAATTGATCCTTTTAAATAATTACCCAATATGTTATTTAATAAGGCTAGGATCCAAAATACCCCAACTATGGTGTGAAGAGGGATGCCGTAATCACAACATATTGGTCATTAATGTAGATAAACATTTATCATTTTCATCCTATGAAATTCCTAGAACTGTTGAGATTCATTTAACTTTTTAATGGCATGTTTAATCTTGGATGTGCTCCACTGTTTGTGACTGGGATGCCGAGGATCACAAACTGGATGTGAATAACCATGCAAATTAGCTTGGTACTCTCAATGTCATTTATCATCTCTAATTGATGTGCCGGTTAACCGCATGCGCTCCATCAAAAATGATAAATCAGGAGAAACCCGTTACCACTCTTTATGAACCCCTATTAGTGTGCCGGTAAACCACACACGCTCCACTAATGTTTCATAAAGTGTAATGTGCAGTTTCATGGGTTAGCATCTATTCACATTTTTCCTAAAGTAACTAGATTTTGGGATTTTTTGTAAAGATGTTTTAGACTTTCATTAATAACATTATACTTTTAATGAGATTAAGTTGGTCCTATCAAACCCGTTCGGCTAACGACCCTCCACTGATCAGGCAAGCGGTGGGTGAGAGTGGACACCCATTAGAATGCCATTTTATAGGCAGTCTCCTTATACCCACTTTATAGATCAGCTTCGTGAATGAGGCCTACTATTGATTTGACTAACCATTAAATCTTATACATATAATATTAACATTTAATTATAATATATATAAGATGAATTTTAAACCCTTTAAAATGTTATTGGTTTATCTTTTAATTAACCAATTAATTAAATTAATTAAATTTTATATTTTAAACCTTTTAAAATATATTTAGGATTTATCCTTTAATTTTTCGCCAATTTAAAACAATTAAATTTAAATTAAATTAAATCCTTGAATTATCTTTTAATTACCAATTAATTAAATTAATTCAAATGTAGATAGGTTTTATCAAATTAATCAAATTAATTAAAACCTATCTTAAACCCCCTAATTTTTGATTTCAAATAATGGGTTTAAGGTTATCCATTTAATTAATCAAATTAAAGTTACCAAAAATAGAATACCTTCTAAAACCCTAGCATATTTTTCGAAAATCATAAGGGGGAGGGGCTAGGGTTTTCAAAACCCTAACCCTAAATCGATTTCAGCCCCATTAGGGTTTAGAAGCTATAAACCCTAATTTTTAGGAAAACAATTACAGCAGTTCAACAAGAAAACAACCAAAAAGCTCTGATACCACTGAAGGGTTTTATGCAAATCTATGAACTAAAAATGCTAAGTTCACATGCAACCTATAAGGATCTATGTTTTCTTCTAATTGAACATATAATAAATTCCTAAAGGCCACAAGAAAATAACTAAAAGAACCAAATCAGAAAAACTTACCTTTTAGGATTTCTTGGAAGCTGAGCAGAATTGTCCTGCCTCAAATGAAGTCACACCCAAGAGCTAGAGGGGAGAACGAAATTTCTAGAGAGAATAGGTATTAAAATCGCAAGTTATGAGGTTATAGGGCTCCCTATTTATAGCATCCATCAGATGACCAGATAAACCTTAAGAGATAAGCATTTTTGAATTCAAATTAAGATAAACCTTTATCTTAATAATTCAAACTATAATTATCTCTTATATATATATATATATATATATATATATATATATATATATATATATATATATATATATATATATATATATATATATATATATATATATATATATATATATATATATATATATATATATATAAATCGAAATTTATATATTTCCATATATATATTTCGCTCGCCACTTCACTAACTCAAACGGTCACTTACTCAACTATTGAATAATTACAGTTTTAGTCCCTACACCTTTAATTAATTAATTTAATCACCAAATTAATTCCAATTAATTCTAGATTAATTCCTAATTAATTAATATAGTTTCTAATTAATATATTATCACTTTAATATATTAATAAACTATTTATTTAATTTCTATTGATTTATTAATCATATAATAAATCAATCTTTCTCTCTACTGAACTTTCTATCAAACCTCCTGCTATGAAGGTAACCCAAATGGACTATGCCACGATTAATTAGATAAATACTAATTATTAGCCATGGCTTAGACAACTAATCCAACAATTACAAGTCAAGCAAACCTCCGAAGGCATTTTTATAAACCAAGAAAAATACACACGAAACCTGTTAGAGAAATTTGGAATGGAAAACTGCTCAAATGCGAAGGTTCCGATGGCTGCTGGTACACGTCTCACCCCTTCGCTTGACAAACCTGCCGTTGACCAGAAAGTCTATAGAAGCATGATTGGGTCTCTACTCTACTTGACTGCCAGTCGACCAGACATCATGTTTTCAGTCTGCAATTGCGCAAGATACCAGCCGAATCCTCGAGAAGCCCACTTAACAGCCGTAAAGACCATTTTTCGCTATTTACATCGCACACCTTCTCTTGGACTATGGTACCCT
Organism: Cichorium intybus; assembly: GCA_023525715.1. NCBI lineage: Eukaryota > Viridiplantae > Streptophyta > Magnoliopsida > Asterales > Asteraceae > Cichorium > Cichorium intybus. The sequence continues at coordinate 79,508,443 of CM042011.1, forward strand.
GCCAACTCAGGCTTCTTTCTACAAGCCTACTCTGATGCTGATTTAGGAGGATGTGCCCTCGATCGCAAAAGCACTTCTGGGGGTTGTCAATTTTTAGACGGCAAGCTCATCAGCTGGCAATCGAAGAAACAGACCTGTGTCTCCATCTCCACAGCCGAAGCTGAATACATAGCTGCAGCTGCATGTACTTCTCAGATGATTTGGATCCAAAGCCAACTGCGTGATTATGCAATTCACATGAAGAATATTCCTTTGTTTTGTGACTCACAAAGTGCTATACGAATTTGTCACAATCCGGTTCAACACTCGAAGACAAAACACATTTCCCTCAGATTTCACTTCATTAAAACTCATGTAGAAGAAGGAAACATCGAAGTTCATTTCGTTCATACGAATGATCAGCTGGCAGACATCTTTACCAAAGCTCTTGATGAGAAAGCTTTTACAAGAATCATCCATGGATTAGGCATGCTTGAATCATCCGCAGTCCCAAATACATAATTAGCTAAGTACCTTCTGTCCCCCAACTTTGTCCCACATTTCTTTCTTTACTTATGGTTTTTAATTTTTTTTGGTTTTACAATTTTTCTCCTTTTACACTTAAGTTTTTTTTAACTATCCCTGTCATCAGAAGTGAAACTGTTCCTATACGAATCTTCGGTTCCATTCGTATACGCTGACAATAATCACTATTCACTTCCGACGCTTCAGTTCACTTCTGATGACACGTAAATACTGACTTCTGCTCATAACATCCTTGACGTCACTCTCATCCGAAAGAAAACTTTGCAAAATAACTACTACATATTTAAAGGACAAAACGGAGTTTTTAGAGTCTGTTGAGCATACCTCATAGCACTAAGAGGTATCTGGGACTCGCATTGCAACATTGGTAACACTTCGGATGATCTGATTATGGTTAAAGACCTTGTGACATATCTATACTTCGTACAAGCCTTCATGTACACCTCATATCTTACTTGCACCCAGTGGTTCTATCCTCGCATCAGCAACCAACTAATCAGAAAGACCTAGTCTTTTCAGGATATATTTCAGGTATTGCGTGGATAAAATAATTTGACAATTCCTGATGCGAAGACAAGAAAATTACAATACATTTAACTGGTGGGATTTATTAACACATTTACGATACATCTTGCTGAATTGAATATGAAAAACTCATAAAGTGAAATACTTGCGATACGCACAAAAGAGTTGACAAAAATCAAAAGAAAAAGCCAGACAAGCACTTCGACAATACCTTAAGTCTATCTTCGGATACGATAACGACTAAAATTAGCACAATACGAAGTACTCAAGGCGTACCTCCTGTCTATAATGCAACAATCAGGATCTCCTGTGACACAGTTGAGAACCATGTTGGAGGTATGAACATCTCAGTAACCCGTCCACCAGGACAAAGGTGGAGTAGTGCACAATTATCAAAGGCTTGTCATCCGAAAAGCGTGTCCAAATACTCCATCTGGTGAAACGAGATAAATATTTTAAAAAACCCCATCAAACTTTAAAAATTCAAAATTCAGAAAAATAACTCTTCGTATTGGGATGTGTCATCTAAGGTTACTCTACGTAATACTTCGAATCTTTTAACCAGACAATTATGCTACTAACCTAGCGATGGTAGAATAATCACACTGGGTACAACTAACCATATGAATGCACCTTACATTACTCTTGTTCGAGTATCAATGTGTCAAACGGACTGCCTAGGATAATCAGCTCTCATCCTACGAATCGAACCAAAAATCTTAATTTCACAACTTCATGGATCATTGTCTTAGAACTTCGGATGGTTGACAACAATGCCTAATGAGCAGACTTCGGTTCATACAATATCATATTTCAAAACATCAATCATATTTTTATTTTTATTTTTCTTTTCTTTTTATTTTCATTAATTACGGTAACTGATCGTCATAATATCAGTTGGGATTCAGCGAGATTTAAGGGATATATTTGATTCTTGTTTTACGTTGGGATATGCAGGAACCAATAAGCATCAACCACAACGGTTACTTGGGGTGATGCAGCTGTCACAACAATAAAAATGGAATGTCCCCTCAACTTACGGATGACGTGGCGACACCCTATTCGACCATTCAAACACGTACATTAAATGCTCATTTTCTCTCCACTCATCACTCCCGTATATAACCCAGACAATACCCTCATTCATCCCTTCCGCTTTCTTACTCTCTGCAACTACAATCAAAAACTCCCAAATACTCCCAAGTCTCCCACCTCAAAATCGTTAAAATGGCCACCGATGAAATTTCCTTCACCGCCGGCGATGTCGATTCCGTCCCTGATCTGAACCCCATGTCTGCAAACCATATTGCAAACCTTGACCCTGAGGCTTACTCTTTACCGATGTCAATGCTGGTGCTATGTCTTCAACATTCACCACTTTCATACGCCATGACAGCAACTGCTCAAGTTCCAAAGCTATGGGTCAACAGGGCACACCATACAGCATGCCTTAATGCCGATGGTCAATCGATATCCTTTGACATTCTCACCACCAACGACAACAAGAAGACGATTACTGTAAAGAAAGACCAATTTGCAAAAAAATCCTTCATCTACCAGTGTCTGGAAGGTTTCAGATGGCTTCTCAGTCTGAAATCCTGAACATGCTGAATGAGATGGGTCATACCCCAATAACTCGATCAATGAGTTCCTTCAAGAAAAACAGACTTCCTTCAATCTGGGGATACTTTTTCAGTGTTATTCTACGAAGTCTCTCAGGAAGGACTTCGGGTCTTGATTCTGCAGCCTACACTTTCCTGCAACTTCACTATGGTATCTACTACAATGTTCCTGTTGATTATGCTTCGATCCTATGGACAGACTTCACAACCTACTTGAATCATGCGAAGCGAGCCACAGACATCGCTTCAACACGTTTCTGGGCACTTATCTTCCAAGCTGCATATGCCCATGAAAAAGTACCAGTCCCTTCGGATCTGCCTGTTCATGACTTAAGTACTGGCCAAGTCCCATCTGATGCAAATTCGGATGAAAGGATGGACTTCATCGCCCAAATTCCAGAGGCGATGTTGTGCAAGGTTCCTGATGATAATCAAACCTTGATCGACTATCGCAAGACAATCACCACACCTGCACCCCTCCGAGTCTTCACAAGGGTCACAGAATCCGAACTTCCTAAGGCCAAGGGTGGCAAACGCAAGGGACAAGCTGAACCATCCGAAGTCCCAGTCAAGAAGACAAGAACCAGGAAGAAGACTCAAGAAGTTAAACCATCGAAGAAGAAACAAATGTAGACTTCCAGACCATCCACACCTCGATCCGAAGATGAAGAAGAAGAGGAAGAGGAAGAAAACACGAATCCGGCTGATACCATCACACCACCATGCCCAACCGGAACGACAACTACTACGGTACCGCCTGAAACTCCACTTCTTACTACAACTGAAAATCCGATGGTGACTACACATATGACCTCTGTTGAAACATCTAATGTGGAGACAAGTCATGTTGAGACCTCTGTGAACACATCTAATGTGGACACACATCTCACATCGGATGATCAGTTCGGCAAAGATACACCAACTTCACTGCCAACGAAAACAACATCCATCTTCACAACAACAACCGCGGTCCCTCCTCCATTACATTCATTTTTCATGGATGATCTAGCCGACTCACGTTCCTCCCATGAAAGTGATAAACTAGAGGAAGATTACTTCGAGACAGCCCCAATCAATATCCAAGATGAAGATGATGATGAACCAGACACTAGCCTAGTCTCCATGAAACAGTTTCGTCAACTCAATGCGAAACTCAACATTCTGATCCAAGCCCAGACCACCTACTCTTCGGACAAAGCGTCGGCGGTTACCACTGAGGCTCTGGTGACTTCTCTAACCTCCTTTGAGGAATCAATCATTGGGAAAGTTCAAACGAAAATTGATGAAGCGGTCAAGCTAGTCGAAACCGATGTCAAACAGATGACTAGAAATGTCCTGGAGAAAATAGACCTAAGAAGCAAATATGTTGAAAAGCTGTTGGAAGAGAAAACTCAGCATCTCCATGATCAGCACAATGCAAGCCTTAAAGAAGTCCTCACAAAGCTCAATTCTGCACACACTGAAGTCCAAGCCAAGATTGCTGCATTGACCACTTCGGTTGATAATCTATCCAAACGAAGCGCTGAGGAGTTTGATATTCAATTAACAAGCCTTCGGATGGATCTCAATGCTGCGAAAAAGACAATCGCTGAGTACGAACCGATGGTGCATGAGTTCCACGCATACAAAGAAGCCAACAACATCACTCAACAACAGATGAAGATCTTGGTGTCTCAAACCACTGACTCTATCCGAAAGGATATTGCACCTTTACTATCACTGGTCAGTCGATTACCTGGTGCTCCGAGGCCCTCCGTGCCTTCGTCACAAGGGGGAGAAGGTTCTCGACCAACCAGAAGACAAACCACTACCACCTTCGTACCAACAGCAACAATTACCACCTTCGTACCAACAGCGACAATTACAACCCTCGCACCACTAACTCAAACTTCAACCATCACAACAGCACAAGCAACAAAGCCACTTTTTGGCTTCAGCTCAGCTCCATTATACACAACCGTCTCTACAACAACTCCGATTACCACTGGATCCACTTCTAGCCTGATCAAACGATTCACCAGTGGAATCAAAATCGGACAGAGCTCTGCACCTTTTGCTTCATCAACAATAACTACAAGTTCTCAAGTACCTCCAGAGACAGGTCCTTCGGTTGATAAGGGAAAGAAGATAGTGCAAGAGCTATCAAAAGCAGAACAGAAGAAACAAAAGTCTGAGGAATACGAAAAGCTAAGGCATTTGTATTCAATATCAAGAGATCGAATGGGAAAGAATGCCATCCTGGGTCCAGTCAATAAAATCTGGACGTTCGAAACGATAATGACACTTTCCTTCTTGGCAATAGAAATGTTTGATAGAGTGCCCCTCTTATACTACGAAACTGAAAACTCAACGGAACTGCAATTAGACGTACAATTCAATCCGAAATTGTTCGCCATAAACATATTTGATCCTGAGTTTGATCCCAAAGACAAAAGAAAATTTCAAGAGCAAAAAGCAAGATTTCATGCGAATTTGGCTGCTGATCAAACTGAGGTATGGTCTTCTTTAAAGATTGTTGGATTGGATCGAATTGAAATGGGTACACTCTTCGAAGATGTGTATCAAAACTTTACCTACCATGTACGAAGAGGTGAACAAAAAGTTGAAAGCAAGTGCATAGTTGCAGATTTTCCATTAATGAATCCAAATGACTTCATTATTTTGGTGGAACGCTTCTACAGCTTAAATCAAACGAAGATATCCAAGCAAATAGCACTCACACGAGGTCAAAAGCTGATAGGAAGATTCTTGGGTGCTTATCTCAGAAATTTCTCCAACTATGATTTCGAGATTGCGAAGCTGTTCAATGAAAACGTACCTGCTGCCAACAAAGAGCTCATTGGAATTAGCAAATACAGTGATGGAAAGATTTTGCAAAGTCCATGGGGTGTAGTTTACAAGGGAAGATTAACGAAGAAGGGAGCTTTAAAGAAATTGTTCTTTGATATGGACGAAAAGGAGAAATTTCCAACAACGTTCATTGAAGGAATGATAACTAGAGTTGAAGTGAACAATGAGAATTCAGAAGAAGCGAAGAAAGAAGTGATTGCTCATCTAAAGTGGTGGATAGCAATAAGGAAGGAACTGACAAAAGCATTTCATATGATATAGACTTCGGATACCTGGCATCTTCACCACAAAGGGGGAGAATGTTAGGATTCGGATTGTGTTGAGATTTAACATCCGAAGTACATATGTTCATGTCCTAAGATTGATATGCGAAGCGAAAGGTTGATGCGAAGTTGGAGACTACTGATACGAAGTCAACGTGCTTATCTGAAGACTTTTTTGTACTTATCTTTTATAGTAGATAATGGTTAGGGTTCTATGCTTATCTGTAACTAGTTGGATTATGTGTTTATCCAATTAGACCCTAGTATAAAAACACTCTTAACCCTAAATGTTTAGTACGTACTCCTTAACAGTCGAATATTCATTGTAATGCTCTTATAGTTGCTCGTCGTTAAAAAGACTTGGAGCACTTATTCTTTTACAGTGAATAAAATCATTCGACTGATTGAAAGTTCATTCTCGTTGTTAGCATTGATTGTTAATTTGATCTTACAATACTCTATCCGTTGTCCGATTTTTCGTTCCTGTTTTGGATGAACAAAAAATCTCCAAAATAATCTAATCGAGCCCATCTATTTTGTTTTGGGACTACCTTGTGAATACTATATCTGTATTTTGATTTTTTGTTCCTATTTTGGTGAAAAAAAAAATATCTAACATCTTGGGATCCAACTAGTTTATTGTTTGAACTCTTCTACACACCTGGGTTTCCCGTAAAAAATCTAATATGGATTTTAATTCAAACATCGTTTATGTTTCAGTTACATCATGCCTATCGATAAAAGTTGGATTACTCTTGAAGATCGTAACTCTCATGCATTCGAGGAAGGACTCAATAGTTTTGTCGAGAGATCCAAACCACACATCGACAATAGAGGTTCGATCAGATGACCGTGTAGAATATGTGATCTCAAGAATTCGTAAAACTGTTAATAATGAAATCCCACATATATGCATATGGTTTCAGTAAACATTATGATACACAAACCCATCATGGTGAAAGTATATGTATATTTTTCTCATTGTAATCAAACCTGACTCGTTGAAATAGAAATATAATTCGTGTTTATATATTGTAATTATCAAATGGCATTGTATTTCATTTTCTATTTCTGTATTCTATATCTTATAACTTTTCAGGATGAGATTTTTTTTTTGGATTGCGATCATATATATGATGGCCCATGTAATGGGCCACGAAAGAGATGGTGATGGGGAGCCACCGCCATGAGGTTTTGGAGGCCCTAGTCATCATCAGCAGGATAGTAATTTTTTAAGGTTTATTTATTTTACAAATACCTCTTATAATTATGATTAATAATATTTTTTAATTATATTTTGCAGCTCAACACCCGAATCGAAGAGGCAGGGCAAAAAATCTTCAGTTGTTTGAGAAATGGGCAGCTAATAGCAAGCGGTCTTTACCGTTAGTTTGGGATAAAGACATAAAGACGCTACCTACATTCCGGTTGGTGACTATTATGACCTATTCATCCGTGAGGTTGGCGATTATATTTGGGGAGACATCCCGTTTGCCGTAAAGTCTCTGCGAGACAACATTTTGGTGAAAATGGTGGGTTGGAAGATGTAGAGAGAACAAGCGCTAATTCCCCCCCCCCTCCCCCGGTATGAGTGAAACAAACTGTAATAGTGCGATGGATCTTTTCATAAGTCCTGCATTTATTGGGAGCTCTATACAAAATAGTGGTAATCGTGCCAAACAAACAATAAAGAACCGCGTAGGGACGAGTACCTACAGTAGCGCTGCCTACAAGAAATTAAGTTATAATATATGCATTAGTTTTAGCGTATAATCTAATTTTTAATATGAAACAGGGCATTAGCAGACTTCAAGCCTATTATGATGTACATACTGATAAAGAAGGGAGTTTGATAACTCAGATGTTGAGGAAAAATATATAAGTACATTGGTTTTGTTTGCTTATAGTTATATGTATATTATTATTTTTTTACTTTAAATTAGAAGTATACTAATCTACGTTAATCATCATTGTAAATTGTGACGAAACTTTTAGCGACGGAACACTTAATTGTGACGAAAGCTTTAGTGGTTATAGCTTTAGGGGAGACACGGACACATTAGCGGCGACATCTTTAGAGGCGACACCTTTAGGGACGACAAATAGGCATTAGCGACAAAACAGTAGCAGCGACACCTTTAGGGGCAACATGTCGCCGCTAAAGCCTTTAGGGGCGACTTTTTGGGGTGTTAGGGGCGACATTTGTCGCCGCTAAAAACACTAGTTCTTGTAGTGCTATATATTGTGTCTTTCTCTTTAATTATATTTATACTTTTGTTGACAATTATATGAAACCTTAGCCGTTCTTTTGTCTTTTGATTATTAGTTTACACAATCAAAATAAAGGGATTTGAATGGGCAAAAATGAAAAAAATAATTATAATCGATCAAAGTTGAGAGATTTGGATGAGCACTGATGATAAAAATGGAGAGATGGTTAGTTTTGCAAAGTTCCATTTTACTCCATCAATTTATTTTAGTCGAGTCCTCGATCACCCAAGGGTGTTTAAGATACATACGTTGAAAATCCGTCTATTAGGCTCTTTACTCTTAAAACAAATGACTTTAAAACGATCAAGTAACATGTGTTTGGGAATTGTACACATATCTAGGGTTAACTGTAAGGAAAAATAATGTATTGTATGATAGTTTCTATTTTAGGTTTTTTTTATTTTAAAAAGCACCAAACAAGGAGCTATAGTTTTTCTTTATTGTATCTATATGAGGCTCATTTTACCGGTTTCATCATTTGGCGTTGTTATTGCCCCTTAAATAGAAACAAAAAATAAAGTGTGATACCTTGTGCTTTTTGAGAAAATGATAATAATACGTGTATTGCCTAAAGGGATTAAGAATATAAATAACGCTTTTGTCTTATTTAAGCATAAAAAGCTATAACAAATGATTATCCGTTAATATGATAACAGGGTCTCTCACGCATGAACTAGTTTAAAGTATAGGACAAATTGCGGTAAATAGCATCACACTAGTATTTGTCCCGGGTGGTGAGGATCTAACTAAACTTTATCTAATAAATCTCAAGTGAAGAAAATATCGAATACCTGGTTGGAAATATAATCTATTATTAAAGGCATAGTAAATTACAATTTTACGCTATTTTTAAAATTTCAACATTTTCATTTTAAAGTCGTGTTAACATGTAGGTTTAGTAGATTAAAATGTTAAGAGTATCTTTTTTTAGTTTATTTGGATAACACTTTTAGAATTTATATAAATAGGCATGTCTGGAATAATCAGATTCATTTCATAGCATTTTTATTAAAAAGAAGTTTTAGAGTTTTATGAAATTTTGTAATATCTAGATATTTTTGTCATACTTTCATAGGTGTAGATTTTTTTATTTTTTCTTATATTAATCTTGATAGCACTCATGATTTATTCTCGTTTTTATATTCATTGGCAGCAACATAAACTTGCATAGAGTCAAATTGGACACCTGTTGATTAGTTGTTATGCTATCCTCTAATAAAGATCAAAATAATTATCTCTATATTATAGATTTTGCATCATAACAAAACAGTTTGATTCATTAAGACAAAATACTTGACAAACCTTAAATTTTTAAGAGTAAATTACAATTTTGGTCCCTGTGGTTTGCTTGTAATTTCACTTTTGGTCATCGTTTTGTTTTTCCACGCTGATGGTCCCTGAACTACACTTTTGCTTACATTATTGGTCCCTTGGCCAAGTAAAATGACTAAAATACCCTTTCTATATTCTTTTTCCTTTTCTTTTAATTTATTAATTATTAAGTTAATTAAAAAAAGAAAAAAAAGCAAAATCCTTTAAACTTGGATCTGGGAAATCAATACAGTCCAAACATTAACGCCGGCGACAAATTGGATTTAGAAATCGATTAATTAAACTGGATTCAGAAATCGATTAAACAAATCTGTTTCCGCCGACATCAAAACGGCGAATCATGATTAAGGATTCAAAGTGAAGTAAAGTTACAGAGATCTAAATATCCATTAATCAAACATTCAAGACAGCTTAATACTATCATTACTTTTTGCCTTCCCTTCGAGTTGCAACTTACCCATAGCCTTCATATTCGCCGGCAAAAACGCATGTTTCCCCGGCATTCCGTCATTAACCGAACCCCCAACATGCCACACATGATTCACTTCCGTCATCTTCTCAGGCAACTTCACTACGGCGAAGATCCTGAAGCTAAATCGCCAAAAACTATCGACGCCGCTGCAAATAAAATAATTTCTGATAGAACTTGTATTAACATCAGTTTCAACGACGGAGAACAGCGATGGGTACATTAAGTGTAGAAATAAGAGAAAGTATGTTAAGGGTAACGGGAACAAAAAGAAGAACAGTAATTCGAGGAGATGCAGTAGTGAGAACAAAAAGGTGACAGCGTCTTCATGTCAACCGCCTCCATCTAGTAAAGGGGATGCGCTGGTGACGCTCTCTTTGTTGTCGGAGACTCCAGATCGGAAAGAGAACCCACCCGTCACCGGTTTCACAGATCTATTATCGTCAGCCCATATAAACAAGTGTAACTGCAGTACAACAAGAAAGCAGCAGCGGCGCCGGTGTGGTTGAGCTTCGACAGCAAGGAGCAAAACGTATGTTATGGTGACGCTGGAGGGTTTCATCCGGTTGTAGTGAAACCTCCACCGCTATCTAGACGACTGCAACTTGTGTCGTATGTGACTGTGGAAAGCGTGATTGAGACGTCGGTAGACGGGGAAGTGATAGGGAGTACGGACGTTGAGATGGTGATGAACATCGTGTCCAGGGTAAACTCCGCCACTCACAGTGATCACCGATCAGCTCCTTCTCCGTTGTCTCCAACGCGAACACTGCCGTGTGATGTTTGGAGGATGGAGCGCGGTGCCTGCGCATGACGATTGGACGTCAAAGCAGCCCTTAGCTTGGGTCGGTAAGAGTCATCCATCCACTAAGCCATTAACTATAAATATTCTTATTTTCTTTTTGCGGTAAAATTTTGTAGTTTGCGTGGACAATTAATAATATTGTTCAAACTTATTTCCAGTTGATTATCATCGTTACAAATCGATCTTGATGATGGATAGAAGTTCGAACAAAACATTACAAGTTCTATCAGAAATTAACAAAATGAAACTGATGTTAATTCAATGCCATGTGGATAAAAAGTAACCTTATAAACAGATTTTAGTTTATGAGGAATTGTCGCTAATTGGCCGTCGGAGGGGACATTGCCGGATAATTCATTAAAGACGAGAGAGACAGAGAAGCAGTGGGGTAGGGTTGGGGGTGGGGGTTGAATTTTTCTTTTTTTTTAATTATCAAAATAATAATATTTCAAAAGAAAAAAGAAAAAGAAATTAAAAAGGGTATATTGGTCTTTTTACCTGGCCAAGGGACCAATAGTGTAAGAAAAAGTATAGTTCAGGGACCATGAGCGTGAAAAATCAAAAGAATGACCAAATATGTAATTTCGAGACAACCACAGGGACCAAAATTGTAATTTACTCAATTTTTAATAGAAAGCTGAAATAGAGAAAATGAAACCTAGTTAAGAGCAGGCTCCCAAATGTGTACATCCTATTCTCTATGCCCCATCTCCAATCAAATTTGTCATAACAATCACATATATCAATAAAAAGTTTACCACTGAAATGTACAACATCGTAAGAAGAGTAGTATACCCAGTTTGTGTAAAGGACAAAAACAAAATACGATAGAATTGCCGACCAAAACCCATGGCATACAGAGTTTTCTTTAAACTACAGAAACCTTGGAGCCATTCCCAGAGCATATAAAGTTCAAAGTAAACCAATTTCAGCCAAATATACATCCTTGCAGTTAGATCTACAAAGAATTACGAAGAAAAAAATAAAAGTTGCACTACACATGTTATACATTTACCAAGTTCACATAGACATTAGAAAAAAGATTTCCAAAGTAATATATATATATATATATATATATATATATATATATATATATATATATATATATATATATATATATATATATATATATATATATATATATATATATATATATATATATATATATATATATATATATATATATATATATATATATATATATATATATATATATATGGACAATAGGAAAATATGTCACTATAAATGATGGTTCAAAAGGAAGAATTGGGCCCAAGTCTTGGATTGAATTTTTCAGCTACAGAGATATTTTGTTCATAGATATAGACGATAAAAGAAAGGACGTCTCAATCACCACCGCTACTTCCATCTCGTGACCTGTCAATCTACAGAATCGCTCAAACCACCACCTGACCTTGTCTAAATTAGCATTCTAAACATCAGTAGCAAAAAGCAATACCACAACAACTAAACTAACCAACAATGCATTAATATCCCTTACCCGATCACCCTCTGCTGATATGTCCAGAACCAATTAAAATCTGTTCGGATCCAAGGTGGGTTTTGGAGATCGAAACCGAAGAATCATAAAGGGGTTTTTAGGGTTGGTCGCAGCATCACTTGACGATATTCTAAATCTCTCTGGTCTGTTATTCATCCAGTTGTAAATCTGTGAGGAAAATTTCATAAAAAAAATCTAAGATGATACGCTATTACCGACAACTAAAGCCAAATCGATATATCACCAGAAGCAAATTGACAAACCAAATTAAACACATAAATACACAGGGAATCTAATGGTGTACCTCACCACGAAGAGCATATATACACTTTAAAACAAACCGTCGGAATTTATAGAAGTAATCAAAACTAATTGAGAATTGAGAAAGAAAAAAAAAAGCAAATGTTAAGACACAAACCGTGAAAAATTAGCATATAGTGAACCGATTGAAATTAATGACAAAAACTTTTCATACGTCACCTTTGATGATTTTCCGTATCGTTCCGATTAATGCCACACATAAGGTTTTATTTTTGGTATAAACCCTAACTATCGCTCAAGAAGCAGGGGGTGAAACAGCAAGAGGAGTCGTCGTTGTTCCTTGGTTCAATGCTCTTCCTCCATCAGACATTACATACCTTGGTTCAATGCTCTTCCTCCATCAGTTACAAAACCCACCCTTCCTGCAGACAACTCGATTTCACATATTCTCACTGCTGAGATCGAACACGCACAAAGAAATGCCGCCGACGCACCTGATTTCGCCGGAAAACACAGCCGCCGACATTGTTTCTTTGACTCGACAACATCGCCGCCGAACAACTCTGTTGCGCGGCTTCTTCTCCTTACTCGGCTGCTCAGAAATGCTGCTCGAACCTCCTTCTCCCTCCTGGTCGCAGTCTCACACGCACGAGTGTGTGTGTGGTGTGTGTCGAAGTCGTCTCTCCTGACTCCCCTTCTTCTTTCCCCAATTTTCGTTTGCTTTTTGACATGGTTACGTAGTTGGGGCGGTGGAAAAAAACGGATCCACATAAACCCGCGTGACAAAAAAAAACGTATATAAAAGAACCCAAAATCACGGGAATTAAATATATACTAGTGGGTATCCCGTGCGATGCACGGGTTCCTTCAGTTCTGTAGGTGGCCCAGGTCACTGAGTAGGTCGGGGTGTGTCGGGACATACTTTTACAGGTATGTGTTGAAATTGCCGCCTCAAAGTTTCTGCACCCGAATCAAGTAGGACAACGGGCATGACAGTAATTTCATATAACTTTTACGTGAAACAAAGTGTACGTATCATGGAAACAATTTGAAAAAACATATGTATTTTTTGTCCTTAATAGCAACGTACTTTGGGTTTTTGTTTTAAAGTAACATTGTAGTTTGTTAACTCTGTTAAAAAACAGATTCACCAACCAACGTACATTGGTGTTTTAAAACAAAATCCCAAAGTACATCGCTGTTATGGAAACAATTTGGCAAAACAGAAAATATTTTTTTAACACATCTATTTTTTATTGTTAATAGCAACGTACTTTGGGTTTTTATTTAAAATAACATTGTACTTTGGTAAATCTATTAAAAAACATATTTACCAATGTACTTTGGTTTTTAAAAAAAAAACCCAAAATACATCGCTATTATGGAAACAATTTGGAAGAACAGAAAATATTTTTTTAACATATCTGTTTTTTCTCCTTAATAGCATTGTACATTTGTACTTTGGATTTTTGTTTTCAAATAGCGTTGTACTTCGGTAAATCCGTCAAAACGTATTCACGAATGTACTTTCGTATTTTAAAATAAAAACCCAAAGTACATTGTTATTATGGAAACAATTTGGAAATACAGAATTTTTGAACATATCTATTTTCTTTACCCTTAACAACATCGTAATTTGGGTTCTTCTTTTAAAATAGCAATGTAGAATGCTATTTTAAAACAAAAACCCAAAGTACGTTGCTATTATGGAAACAATTTAGAAAAACAGAAAATATTCTTTAACATTTTTATTTTTGTCCTTAATAGCATGCTACTTCGGTTTTTTTAAAAAAAATAGCATTGTACTTTGGTAAATCCGTCAGACACCAGATTTACCAATGTACTTTGGTATTTCAAAACAGAAACCCAAAGTACATTGCTATTATGGAAACAATTTGGAAAAACAAATTTTTTTAACATATCTATTTTTTATCCTTAATGACATTGCACTCTAGGTTTTTGTTCTAAAATACCATTGTACTTTGGTAAATCTTTTAAAAATAGATTAGCCAATGTACTTTGGTATTTTTTACAAATACCCAAACTGCATTGCTATCCATTTTAGGCACCACCATGATGTTATTAATAAGAAAATTAATATTTTATGAACATTGAAGAGCAGTGTAACATACCCATTTTTTTTAAATCACTTTGAAATTGCAATTGCAGGTTTGCCAACGCAGCCCTCGTGCTTGATAACAACCTTTTTAGTTTCTGAAAGATGAAAATAATAGAAAATGAGTTAGTGGATTACTTTTTTTGATGTAATTTTATGAAACTGACAAAAAGGAAATCATACCAGTAGCTTATTTTCTTGTACACGAAACACCTGCAAATGATTGCAATTCCCTTTGCGATTTTCGGATATGAACGAAGGTGATGAAGTTTCTGAACTCGTAAATGATGCACTACCTTCTTTGGTTATTTCTTTCATATTAGGATTCAACTTGAATTGAAGTTGTTCTTCCAAAGTAGTTGAGAGGATTCTACTTAACGACTTAATGGCATCCTGTAAAACAATAATTCAAACTCTTGAGAGGATCTCTTTTAAGCATTTTGCCGAACACTTGTCATGCTTGGTCAAAGTTTCCACACCTCCGCAAACCTACAGAGAAACAGAAGCCTATATAGATGATACATACACAATAACCTAATATTTACAAGAGAGACAGAGAGACACGTAGATTGTTTACTTTATTCATCAATCCAGCCATCAAAAATCATAATAAAAATTGATTTTAGGTCATACCAACCCTAATACACAAAAATTATAATTACGATCAATTCCAGGTAAAACCATGGATTTAGAGTACTAATGAAAAAATATATACCTGATAAAAATATCAGCTCTTCAAGGTTCATAGCCCAAACAAAATCAACGGTTCAGCGATGTTTTAAAGGACTGTCATTTACTGTGAAGCTGTTCAAAATGAGCTATTCTTTCCTGTAAATCCATGAATTAACAGTTAACCAACAAAAATGTAAACCAATATTTAATCTGCTCCGCCAAGATCTAGGATTAGAAGAAACCGTGGAAGAATGAGGAAGTACTAAGAGAATTTAGTCACCTACCATTTTTATGTCGTCGCTGTTTGTCCCTCATGTGCTTATTGGGTCGTCAGTCGTTGCATTCAGTGAATCGCACGATCTCTCACCCTCACTTCGTTTTGATGTTCCATTGCGAATAGAAGACAACAAGTTACCATCTAAATTCTCTTTTGCGTCAATCATACAATCAGCTAAAGCCTTAACAATCGAATCTATATTAAAGTTACCAAAATCATGAAAATTATTAGCAATCAATCAAATTAAATAAATAAGGAAAGAATCGGTAAGCAAACCTTCAAGTTTCTGGACATCGTTTTAAGATGGAGATTGCTTTTCACGATTGGCAGACAAATCTAATTGTCTGTTCGATTCCAAAATCGAGTTGACTTGATGGTTCTTTTTGATCTGTTGGTTGCAAAAGCGGTGGTCGATGGTCGCCATTGGAAGGTGCAGCGATAGATAGTCTAAAGCTTATGTACATCCCAACGTCCCAAAGATCGGGAGTCGATGTCTACGCCGGTGAGTAGAGAAGAGACAGTCCTCATCACAGAATGAAACCAAAAGCGAACCTGATTAGCAACAACAATTCTTCAATCGAAAGGAACCGGAACAAAGATGAAGCGGTGGCGAAGAAGTGTGAGAAACAGACGAAAAAGATGAAGCGGTGGAGCAAAATAAAGAAACCAGGTGGCATTCAGATCCAAAAGGACCCGGAGCAAACCAAGGTTACCGAGCGAAAAAAAACAACCCCCAAAAAAAACGTTACACCGGATGCAAAAAAACACGCAATTTAAATATAGACTAGTATTCTCCCGGTGCTCCACGCGGGTCATCAGGGGGACTGTGTTAGTTTATTGTACTGTTCGACATCCTGATTAATGGCATACCATTTTAGTAAATCATCCTAGCTTCTTTATCAAGTATTTTGTTAGTATAGTTGCATTGTGTACCATTACAATTACATGATACGTGGAACATGTAGGTGACCCTTCACATGCTCCTGTAATCAAATTCAAATTTATTGATATCTATGTGAGATATATACATGTAACAATAAAGAAATGAGAGTTGACATGATGTTTGCCTTCAAGTTGTATGTCGTTTTGATGGGTTGCTTCTAACATAGACATTCCAATAAGGACCTTGATTTGCTTCTCTCTATCTTTATCAACAAATGTCACAGAGATCCTGCAGAATCAACCTCGGTTTTTAATGAAAAAGAAAGCAAAACATTGGGGGAATTTCTCCTTACTTTTGGTTTTCTTCATTCCCTTTGTCTGCATTGTCTGTAGCTAAGATGAAAGTACATCGTTATTATTGGTGAAGCAAAACTACATTGTCTATTTGCTTTAAAGAACTCAATCCTTTGAAGAAAATTACTCACCCTCCACCACATATGGAGCTTCATAACACCACCATCATTTACCGATTTCCATTCCAGCACCTATATAGTTAGTAGCATAATATTATTTAAAATGTTCTAGGAAAAAATATCAAACAGATAAATAAGCAAACCTAATGTGGCAATTCCCCATGTCATAGGATTTGGATCCATTTTGTTCAAGTTTTCATGTTAATCAAGTTACACCGACCCAAAAACAACATACAATAGTACTTTAATACTATAGTTCCGCCTGACATGTTTTTCTAGCATAGAATCCAAGTGAAACTAATATTTTCTTGCTTGAGTAATTAATTAATAACTGATAGTTGTAGAAAAATATAAAGTAAATTAGAAAATATAAGTTTTTATTGTTTGCATCTGTAGCTTCACCAACGAACGAAGAACATAGCAAAATACTTGGTCCCCATGGTTATCATGGTAATCGTGATAAGAGGATTCTTGCCACTCGCAATCTCTGACACCAAAACACCAAAGATAAATGTATTTTATATCACTAAAGAGGTTTACTATGTATATGGATAAATTAGGAAGACTTTTGGAAGCAGCAACACCCCGAATATAGGAGCCGATTTTCAGTTGTTTGCATAGCTTTGTATCCAAAATGTTACCCGAAACATCACTATATGTTGAAGCAATCTTTTCACCCTCTTCCGTTAATGCCCCTATAACAAAAAACACCGCAAATTTTGCATATATTATACTACAATTAAAATGAGTGATTTGGGAGGAAATGGAGAGAATTTTTAAAAAATGAATTGTACATTGTTAGGAGAAAATTTAAGGACTTGTAAGGGAAGTTGAAAAGAAAATAGATGAAACATTGTATGAGTATGTTAATGACCAAACTACCCCTAACCTGAATAGTTGACCAAGGAAAAAAGGGATACCTTGAAGTGGTAGCCATGCATGCCATCTTTCCTGAGCTAATATCAATCCTATCAACAACTTTAATTAGATTAGACCAAAATCTAATAAATAATAATCATCTAACTAAAAATCTACAATATAGCTAAATTTAAAAAAAATAGAAAAAATACAAAAAATACCATATAAAATTGGAATTAGACCTCACAATGACCTGTCAACTTATATGGTTCGGTTCTCACATCGGGGACCCAATTTCAGATCCGTAGGCTTCATTGTCTCAGAAGCTGTCAATAAGTAGAATTTTGCATAATTTTACAATATTTTTAAAAGGGTATTAAAGGAAAATTAGTAATTAGTCTGAAAAAACTTACATTATGTTCAATTTAGTACTATCTTTGAAGTACACCAGCAGCAACAAAACAAACATAATTTAAGAAAATGAAGAATGTTAGTTTGATATACCTCTTAGTTTTTTTTCTTGGGGTTTCAGTGTCTAGGAAGCACTAATAACTACAAATGATCTGGGACATCTCCAAATGTAAACTCTGCCATCGTCAACTTTAGGTTCAATACTATTTTTTGGAATATTCATAAAATTTCAAAATATAATCATTCTTAACTCCATTTAACATAGTTATCTTGTAAAAATGTCAAAAACGAAAATATTCAATTTAGTGGTTAAATCCTTTAAACTAATAAGGTTCATGATTAAATGATAAATGTGCAGAAAAGTTTAAGCCCTGATTACATAAGTAATCACATATGTAATACCCTTTTTATTAATAATAAACATAATCAAATAGCCTTTCCTATAAAAATTCAATTAACTTAAGAATATGAGGATTAAAAAAATGCATAAAACAGCAAAAAAAAAAAATTAAAAAACGATAGGAATTACTGCTATTTTCTTCCCACTTTCTGTAGTGTTCTCTCCAGTTTTTGCAACTGCAGGGCTCTGGTCTTAGTTTCTTCTTCAGCTTATCCACCTGCCATTAATTCATTCCAAAAAGGATCGAAATTGATTAAACTTCAATGAGATTTTGTTTGTGTCTATAGAGGGAAAAGAGAAAGATAGTAATGGCGTACATCTTCAATTAGGGCAAGTTGTGGCAAAGCCTCCTTTTAGCAATCAGCGACATTCTGCTCTACTAAAAAATTAACAATTAAAGAGCAGAAGTAGATTCAGCAGCAAACCTTCAAGAATTGAAGAAGCGATGTCGGAAACCCCAGTTTGATACTAAAAAAACCCGTATATGTAGAGAGAGCGCAGGGGACACTCGAGTGTGAAATTGACCAAATGGAAGTTACCGGCGTACCGCAAACGGTCCAAGTAAGCACCCAAGAGCTAATGCGTATACAAAGAACAACATTAGGAAGCAGAAACCGAAATATAAATTAGGTTAATCTCAAAGAACAAACCAAATTGGGTACTACAAAACCCTAATTGGAATTTTAGGGCTAGCAGATCAACGATGTTGGGGAAAGACAGTAACGAACCTGATCGTCTTTTACTCAAACCCCTCACTCCCAGCAAATCTTTTATAGAAACCTAACGTCACCTCTTCTTCCCGAAGTGGTGGAGGGCAAGCGGTATTCCAGACTTCAAAGTCAACAATTGGAAATCGAGAAAAGTAATCCAACTGCAATCGAAAAATCAAACTGGAATCTAGAAATCGAAGTAATCCCATTGGAATGGAGAAATTTAGGAATCAAGAAATCGACTAATCTAACTGGAATGGAGGCATCGAGTAATCCATGGTGTTTTGTATCGTATCCGCTTTAGCGGAGTGGTGGAGGGCAACCATTGGTAAAATGAGCGGTGGTGGAATAAAGCTGTCGAAAAAAGAGAGGGGCGGATCCAAAAAACGGATCCACATGACCCTCATGACACCAAAAAAAGTACACAAAGTGAAACAAAAACACGGTAATTAAATAGATGTATAAATTTGAATTTCGCTCTTACTATTTAGTATGTGTGATGTATTTTATTTTCTTACTCTACATGTTTTTATCTTTTTACACATAATAGTAACATGACTAAATTACAGTTTTGGCCCTTGAAGTTTGCCATATATTTCACTTTAGGACTAACTTTTAAAAAATTACGGTTTTGGTCACTAAAGTTTGTGAAAAGCTACAAATCCGTCCCTGAGTCAGTAAAAAAACTAAATTACCTTTTTTAATTTATTTTTTCTTTTTCTTTAAATTAATTAATTACTTTATTAATAAAAAAAGAAAATACCCCTTCCCACGCCACCCACCCCCTCTCTCTCTCTCTCTCTCATGTAAACGACCTACATTCTTCTAAATTCTAATCCAACATCCATGAACATCCGTATCCAGTTGTTTTGATATCGTAATTACCTTTTTGCCCGTCATCGCCGGAAATGGATGGAATAGGGTTCCAAGCCATTGCTACTGCATATACTCCTCTATTCTATCGTCAAAAAAATGCACAATGCACAGAGGCTAAGAAGTCGGAAGAAGCGGCGTTGGACTTTCATGTAGGAGATATCGATTTTGAGAAGTCAGAAAATTCGTATATGCGCCTTGATAAACAAAAAAACTTCTACGGTGTAAAATCAGGAAATACGTATGCTAAACCAGCAGTAAAAGCAAGAGCGATGGTGAAATTAGGAAATAATTCAACGATCCAAGCCACATTTCCCTCTTCAAACCCACCATCAACGTGTTTTGAGATTTTGTCGAAACCCAATTTCACTATTTATTCCACAACAGGAAGAAACCCACCCGTGTTTGGTCCGATTGCTCGAATCCTAAATTAAAAGGAATGATAACAATTAGCTTCTGCGCTTCATTCACATTTTCTAAAATGAAAAGGAATCGTTTACTTTTTCCAAGAAATTGAAAACAAAAATGAAGAGAAATTGAAATTAAACCTAGGAAAGCAAATGACGATTTCAAGAAAGAAAACTATCAAACGTGGTGATCTAATTGAACCATTCCCTGGTGGGCGATTACTTTTTCCAGGAAATCGTTTACTTTTTCCAAGAAATTGAAATTGATTGTTATACCCTTGGCGGAAATCACAACCTATGATAGAACAAATTGTGAAATAAGAACCGGTGAAATCAGGATTAAATATCAATATCAAAACCCAAATCATACCCTATGATAGAACAAATTGTTATACCATTTTGGTCGGAGGTGACGGTGGTTTTAGAGAGAGAGACACGTACGAGATGGAGGGTGGGGTGGGGTGGGGTGGGCCCGTAGGGGTGAGGGTATTTTTTTATTAATAAAGTAAATAATAAATTCAAAGAAAAAAAAATAATAGATTAAAAATAGTAACTTAGTCTTTTTACTTGATCTAGGGACCGGTTTGTTGTGTTTCACAAACCTTAGTGACCAAAACCATGATTTTTTGATAGTTAGTCATAAAGTGAAATATTTGACAAACTTCAGGGATCAAAACTATAATTTACACTAGTAACATACTTATATATATATATATATATATATATATATATATATATATATATATATATATATATATATATATATATATATATATATATATATATATATATATATATATATATCATGATTTTTTGATAGTTAGTCATAAAGTGAAATATTTGACAAACTTCAGGGATCAAAACTATAATTTACACTAGTAACATACTTATATATATATATATATATATATATATATATATATATATATATATATATATATATATATATATATATATATATATATTTACACTTAAATATATATATATATATATATATATATATATATATATATATATAAAGAGAGAGAGAGAGAGAGTTAGGATATATTATAAACTCTAATTATTGTGTGGTCGTAAGGACCAATCATATCGCAGAATCAGCCAAGGGTAATTAGGTAATTTAATAAATATGGAATTAAATAAGCTTTAAATGAAAACCTACAATTATGGAATATTTGACATATTATTATGGTAACTACCTAAATCCTCCTTTTTATTAGAAGCCGTAATTGAATCAGCCATTATCATCTCCGGGTCCGATCACTACGCCGCCCACCACCACCAATTCATCATGCCGGCGGCACCATCAGCCTTCCATCGCCACCATCGCAAAACCTCCAACCATCGTTGCTTCACCAGTACCGCTAACCATTGCCACCGTCATCCACAAAAGAATCATATTTCCTCCTCTAGAAGTCACCGCTTCAGCCGCCTGCCACGTTCTATTTAGCCGTAAACCACCCTTAATTTAAGCACCATACTAGCCACTACTACCTTGTCTGCCACTAGGTTTCCTCACCACTGCCACTTTCTCAAGTTGAGAGTTTTTTGGGGGAGTTTGTTTCGGTTTAACAAAATCAGCAAGCACTGACCTTTTGGTATCAGGTTAGATATTATTATTCAAAAAAAATTCCATTCAATCACTTTCTCTCAATACGTGATATTGTTGACTGTGTAAGTTAATAGTAAGAGTGGTGATGATTGTGAATAACATGAATCTTCATAAAAAGCAGTACATGATTACGTTGTCAAGGCTGCCCCTAAAGAAATTCAGACAAATCATCCCCAAGGTTTGTTGATCTTTAACTTTTAAGTCATTATATGTTTTCATGTTGTTCCCCTTACTAATGAGCTTAATGGGGATATTACTTAATCGGTAAGCTATATATGGGCATGTCTTCTTGACATTTGAATCGACATTCTTTTTCTTTGGTTAATCAAGGTAATGACTTTATTCAGTATTTGACTTGAAGACTTTGAGGCATTGCCAGTTGTCGATCTTGAAATGCCAAAAAAATTTCCGCCTCAATCGAATCAACTGCATAACCAACAAGTTTCTCTTATTTAATTAAGTCATCCTCGGTTAATTCAACATCTTATTGCTCTTATTTAAATGTTGTTGATAATCGCAAAATTAAATCGGGAGTTTTTGCTATTATCACCGATTACTAATGTAAATTTAGGTTGAAACAAAAAATATTAGGGTTTTAAAGTTTTGCTTGAAATCCTAAGGAATATTGTATGTACACGTGGTGGAAGAAAGGTACTATTTAGTGTTGATTTGTATTTATCATTTGTTTTAAAGTTCTTTATTTTTATTTTTCCTTCCAAGAATTGGGTGGGTATATTTCTTGATTCTGTATTTCTTATCGAGTTGGCTTTGTATTTGTTCAGCAACCTTATGACCCCAAGAATGATTCGAGAAGCGTAGATTGATTCCAGAATAGCAATTTCTTCAACGGTCAAGATGCTAAGAATGATTCCAGAAATATCAATTAGTTAGACATGTTACCACATGAGTTTTTGGTGGATACGTTTCACATACAGTAGAAGAATTGAAGAGTAACCGTGTATATTCTGCCAGAATGATCGTATATTCTGTCAGAATGAATGTATATTCTGTTAGATTCTAATATATTATTCTAGTCATTTTTTATGTTACACAATACAATGTAAATATCATTTTGTAATTCATTCTAATAGAATGTTTAATTTACTTTCATATAAATCTGATTTTTGTATAATTTTGTATAATTTTGTAATTTATTCTACCAGAATGGTTAATTTACTTTCAAATTTACAGTATCATTCTAAAAGAATATTGGTCATTCTGATGTATGTTTTTGTAATTAAGTCTAATAGAATGTAAATGGTTAAGAACTAAGATGAAGAATCGAAATTGAAGTTTCAATTTAAAAATAAATTTGAATTTGAATTTGAAATAAAATTTAAATTTGAAATTTTATCCCATGAAAATCTCACATTCCATATTTGAACAAACATAAAATGTCCATATTACCCTTTAGAATGGTATAATTGGAAAGTTGATAATTTTTTAATTAAAAAAAATCAATATTCTGTAATTAATCATAACCAATGATCATTTGAATTCTACGCACCAGATTTGTCCTTACGACCACAGAATAATTGTGGTTCTTAATGTAACCTAGCCATATATATATATATATATATATATATATATATATATATATATATATATATATATATATATATATATATATATATATATATATATATATATATATATATATATATATATATATATATATATATATATATATATATATATATATATATATATGGAGAAGTTAAAATGAGAATGATTAAAAGGTTGAGAATGTGAGAATGATTTTGGACCAATCATTTTATAGGGATATTATAGTAATTTAACAATATGTCTAATTAATTAAAAATCCTAAATAATTATGTTTCCCTATAATCATGGGATTAAATTATTCAGTTTTCATTATTATAGAGATTATGATTGCTGTTACTTAAAATAAAGGAATTAATTAATTTTTTTTGTTTTTCTAGTAATGGAAGATAAAGAAAAATATTTTTATCAATACTTTTGTCAAAATTTGTAATTTTAATAGTTTGTTTTTCCTTTTTACGGTTTCAATCATGAATGAATATAAAAAAATATATTTTTATAATTTTAGTGATTTAGTTTTTTAACAGTATTTTTTATAGAGATTATATAAAATTCTTTTGTAATAGTTTGTTCTTCTTTGTACTTAGATTAGGAAAAATATAATAGTTAAATAATCATTTTCGTTTTAAAATACAAAAGAAGGCTTTACGGTTAAATGGAATTCAAAACATATTTCTAGAATACGTGTTTGAGCAATCATTTGCACTTAAAAATATAATACAAAAACATTACGATTAAAGGGAATCTTGTATTTGCATTTTATAAATACCAAAGATGAAAGAATTAATAATTGTAAAGGTTGTTTAACAACAAATAAATATCTTTTGAACAAACTAAAAATGATGAGTTGCTCTCGTTAGCCAATAAGGCAACGATTAAAGCATGTGGAAAGTAGTATGGAGTTATGATAAAATAATACTTAACTCGAATATATTAATCTGATCGATTTTTCATAGGCGTGATTAAATCACGAATAACAATGGCTTGAAGATTGCCGACAACAAAAACTTTTTCTTTCTAGTTCCAACCGACGTTGATCGGAAGAACGTTCTCCACTTCCTTGGTTATTTTCTGTTATCACTTTTGCTTCCTTGATGTCTCATGCTTTATTTGAGAGGGTGATCGTGATAATTTGATGGATGGTGTTGCAAGGTTGAAGGAATAGATGATGGATGGAACGGCTAATGGTTTTGGTGGACGTGAATGGGATGAACCCTAATTATAGATAGAGAGAAAGAGCGGTGAGAGAGAGACAGAGGGGAAGAGAAGAAGATGTATAGCTATATGGTGAGAGAGAGCTAGAATTTAGGAATTTGAAAGTCAGTTTCCTAATTCGATGGATATCAATATTACCTATATACCTTTTTTGTATTTAAAAATATTATTAATCAATTTAATTGATTTAACTTATCATAAATAACATATTAATATAAGCCATAGATTTTATTATTTAGAAGGACCAGATTCTTTCTCATTTTCTCAACCTTTTCACCCTTCTTATTTTATCTTACCTATATATATATATATATATATATATATATATATATATATATATATATATACCTAAGCTTAGGTGTAGAACCTCTAAAACATCCACGTTTTCAACAAAAATAAAAGGCCAATGTACTTAATTTGTTCTCCATAGTTGTACACAATTTGTTGTTCCACTCAATTTAACTTATTTACTTCTATTTTAGTGTTGTTTCTTCTGACCACCAACTTCTATATCACTGATACATGTAGGGGTGATACTTTTAATCACTCTATTATATGACTCATACAATCCCTTTTCATCTTTGTGTAATCAATCATATGGATTACTTATATTAAGGAAAATGATAATGCAAGTTTTTCATAAAAAACCTAACGGATTTTAATGGTTCTACACCTAAGCTTAGGTATATAACAGCCACATATTCACTTTTCTCATATATATATATATATATATATATATATATATATATATATATATATATATATATATATATATATATATATATATATATATAATAGCTATTTATTTAATTTTTTACCTACCTGTAATAGCAATGGGCTTACATTTCACTATCAATATGGATAATGCATCTAATTTGCCACACATTGCTATTATCTGTAAAGAAACATATGTATACTGTTATTATAGATTAATAATTGTAAGTATGTTGTTATTACGTGTCTTTACACGTAAGTACGTTGTTATGATCTGTAAATAAATTTATTCAACAGGTTCAGCTACAAAATTCAAGAATAAGTGCATCAAAAGTGCACTGGACCAAAAGTCTAAGTTTTTTAGACACGTAAAGTCAGGTATCATGACTTACGCGTATTTTTTTGTTGTTTTGCTTCATAAAGTCATTTGTAAATCATGTCACTAATTACAAATAACATTATTTAGATTTTTTTTGGAACCAGCTAATATGCATTAAAAAGGAGCCCCATCTAGCAAGCAGCTAGACAAGAACAAGGGCAAAAATTACATTGTTTATGTACAACTAAAAGGATCGATACATCAATCCGTCCACCGATACCGACATTTAGATCTCCTATATCTAGTCCAGGTGTACACTAAGGCTTTGACATTATCCGCCACCTTGGTCGGGGGTACTCTAATATTTTTGAAAATCTGGTCACACCTTGCCTTCCACAACCACCATAACGTACCAAAAACAATATTTAATAGTGTTTTCCTTCTTTCACCACAACTTCCCCATTGTGACACGAAATTGAGAATATCACCGATACTTTCGAAGTGAGGGTGTGTAATATTGCACCAGCGAAGAATCCAATCCCAAACCACCGTTGCAAAAGGATAATGAAACAATATGTGACTCGAACATTCCTCATCACCCAAACAATAGCTGCATAAGATGGATGGAACGTGAACGCCTCTGCATCGAAGGGCAGTTGCTGTTGGGATTCGCCCTAAGTTTACCCGCCATATGAAACATATCACCTTCGTTGGAACTTCGTGAGTCCACTTTACCAGACTTCCAGAGGAGGGTACCGCCATGCTATCTAGTTTGTTTCTTAACACATCCACGTGAAACAACCCATCTCCGGATAACACACATACCACTGGTCCCGTCTCTGTGTCGGCTGAAACATACCCAACAATGAAACTAGTGCATTTAGGTTACTGATTTGGACCGGAGAGGCGGGACAGGATTTCCACTCCCAGGAGAGTTGCCCAAGTCGTATTCTATCTTCAATCTTGCATCTCTTAAGCTTTTTGAGTTGGTAGATATCCGGGAAAGTGTCCTTGAGGGGAGTATTCCCGATCCAAGTGTCGAGCCAAAAGAGCATGTCATCTCCCTTCCCAACGTTTTTGATGAATATATATTTCATATTGACTCCCAATTGTTCTAATTACCATTGTACCCCCGCTACATTATTCCATACCACCGGGATTGTCTTCCTAGCAATGTGTTGTGCCGGTTTGTTTTTAAGATTATGAACGCCCCTTATTACCCTACTCCAAAGTGCTCGTTTCTCACATCTTAACCGCCACCACCACTTTGTAATTAGCGCCAAATTGAACGCCTTTAACGACCCTAGACCAAGACCACCTTTATCTTTCGGTGCTATCATCCTTTCCCAGGATACCCATAGAAAATTCCGACTGATTTTTTCAAGGGTGTTAATAACCCCGACCGGTGCCACAAACAAGGAGAAGTAATACGTCGGCAAGCTGCCAAGAACAGCCTTGGTCAGTGTTAGTCTGCCCCTGAAAGACAAGGCCTTAGCCTTCCAAGCCGACAGCTTTGCTTGAAATTGATCAATAATGGGTTTCCAATGTTTTTTTAGATTTATATTTGCCCCCACTGATACGCCTAGGTAGGTGAAAGCCATAGAAGCCAGCTCACATCCTAGCGGGGATGCCCATCGAGACACAACTTGAGGGTCCACACCGATACCAAAGACTCTAGACTTATTAAATTTGACTTTGAGTTCGGAGACTACATGAAAACACATGAGAACACGTGCTAAGTTCTTTATATTCTCCATGCTCCAATCTCTAAGAAATAATGCATCGTCCGTGTGAAAAAGATGAGTAAGCGTTACGTCTTCATATGGAATTTTGATCCCCTTGAATAAACCTTTCTCACGAGCCTCCATCATTGCAACATTTAGACCCTCCATTGCGATTATGAAAAGGAACGGGAAAAGTGGATCGCCTTGCCTAACTCCTTTACTCATACTAAATTCAACCGTGGGGGAGCCGTTGATGAGAATGGAAGCCCTGGCCGATTGCAAGCACCCGTCTATCGACATCCTCCATTTATTACCATACCCTATTTGCCATAAGATCGACTCTAAGTACTCCCAATTGATTGAGTCGAACGCTTTATCGAAGTCGACTTTAAAAATAAAATTTTCTTTTTTAACCTTCTTAGCCCACGAGCATATTTCATTTACTATCAATGGACCGTCTAGAATGTTTCTTCCCTCGACGAACGCTGTTTGAACTTCATCAATGTTTAAGCCAACCATAGTTTTTAATCTATTGGCTAGAGTTTTTGCAATAATCTTATACATGTATCCGATTAAACTAATCGGCCGAAAGTCACCAAGTTTCAAAGGGTCTTTGATTTTTGGTATAAGGGTGATAAAGGAAGAATTACATCCCTTCCCGATGGTGCCGAATTTCTCGAAATGCTTCACGAAAGCCATAACGTCTTTTGAATAATATCCCAATATTATTTTAATAAAAGCAAATGAGAATTCATCTGAACCAGGGGCTTTCTCGATCCTACAATCCCATACAACCCTCTTGATCTCATCCAACGAAAACTCCTCTTCTAGATTAAGACTGATGCCGGGGTTCCAATTTACGAAATTTGGCATTAATTAATTTCGGCCTGGACGGCCATTTTCATGAAATTTTTCTCTGTAAAATGTAAACGCCTCCTTTTTTATATCCCCCACGTTTGTGTTCCATTCACCGTTGATTACAAGCCCGTGCATTCAGTTTTTTCTTTTTTTGTTATTAACATACTCGTGGAAGAATCGAGTATTCTCGTCACCATCCACTGCCCATTTAATTCGCGTCTTCTGTTTCATATCGAGGTTAACAATTTTCTCGCCTTCTATAATTCTTTGAAAACCGGTTCCCCGTTCCAAAAACTCCGCATTAGTGAGAGGTCTATAATAAGCAATTCGATCAATCTCCTACATCCTGTTCTTGACTCGCTTTAATTCATTCACCTCTTTCGGATAATCACTAGCCCGCTATTTTCGAATTTCACTTTTTAAAAACCTGAATTTTGCAGCCAAGTATAAATTAGGGGTACCGAATCCCGCAAAAGATGTCCAGGCGTTCTTGATAATTGCATCAAAGCCGTATCGAAGCATCCACGAGTTAAAGAATCAGAAAGGTGGTTTCCCAAAATCAGTGGAGGAAGTCGGTAAAAGGATTGGGCAATGATCGGATAATTATCTTGGAAGGGCAGTTACCGAGGAGTTGGGGAAGTGATTCAGGAAATTTGAACATACTAAGAATCGATCTAATTTACTGAGTTTAAGATCGGATTGGCAGAAATATGTGAATCTATGTCCACCCATTCTAAGATCCCGGAGACCACATTCAGCAATAAAACAATTAAAATGAAAAGTCGAGGAGGGGCAAAACTGGGAATTAAATATTTATTATGAACTTCTAACTGTATTGAAGTCGCCAAAAACAATCTAGGTACCGACTTTGGTATTCTTTATCTTCTATAACTCAGCCTATAATTTTTTCTTTTCTGCCGGAATGTGTGGACCGTATATGTTTGCAAATATAACATCCCCGCTGAACCTAACCCATCTCCCAATAGTTATCAAAAAACATGGATTTGATGATTTCATTCACTGCATACAGACTTGAATCCCAGACACTCAGCAACCCCCCTGATCTTCCAGTGGCTTGCACCGTCGCAAAGTCAAAATCATTCGTATCCCACCATCCACCCACATCTATTGTCTCCGGATTGATTAACTGTGTTTCTGCAATCCCAAATACGAGACCCAATTTTGTATTTTAAGTCGCCTAACCCACGAAACTTTATGGTTTTCTCCGATGCTTCTAATATTTAAACTCAGAATATTCATTTGGGACATGTGCTCTCACCGAATGCCCCCATTGCTGCTCTAAGGATCGGGTCGTTTGACTCGATCTGAAATCCTAACTCCTTCCCGATCTCAATAGTTCTCGCAACCTCTTGAGAAAAAGAACTACCTTCATTATCCTACTCATCAGCACTAGCATCATTGTTATCTCTGTTCAAATTGATGGATTTATTTGCTTCGCACCCGATAATCGGATATGTGGAGGGGGGGACCGGTAGCGTTGAATGATCGTTGTGGGTGTCGATATCATTTAGGCAAGGCATCGAGGGGATTTGCCCATAACAATAATTCGACCCATCATTACTGATCCTTCTTCTTTTTCGAAGGGACCCACCCGTATTGTAAATCAGCTCCTTTGGGCCTGTAGTATGGACGGTAGGTGAACAGGGAAAAGGCCCAAAGCATCCAGGCAGTAGGAGTCCATCAAAAAGGCCAAACGGTTTTGTAGGGGTCGTGGTTGGTACATTTATGGTGGTCCTGTCTCCAAAGTCGGCGCCTTACTACCATTATTCGACGTGTGTTCTAGGTTTTCCATCACGTGCCTGTCATCCTCTTTTCCCAAAGCCGGCGACGATTGGTATGGGTCTTCATCTCCTGCTGCGTCTCTTGGACTACTGATTCATCACCCATCTTCGGTAGCTGTTGATCGGCGGGAGACATCGCCGGTGACCCCTGATTCTCCCGTGAAGCTTTTAGAACTTCCCATATTTCTTCCAAGTCCCTTTCTTGAGGATCTTTCATGGCGCTGTTGACCTCCGACTCCTGTTCCACTCCATTTGAATCCGGACAAAATTCACCCTCTTCTTTCTCGATGTCGTCTTCGCCCATGCAAGTATCAGAGATACCATCTTCTTCATCTTCGTCCACCATCCCCTCAACATCATCCCCTTCGTTTTGTCCGTAATAGTTTTGTGGCAGATCCCATTTAAATGGAAACCAATCCTCATTGAATTCTACAATCCCGACCTTGAATGATATGCCTTCCCAAACCACCGTTGTTTCCTCATTTATCCTTGCTCGTCTCGACGTGATAATACCAATCTTAACGTGGGAGAGGTCCACCCGATGGGGTATGTCATCAAATGGCGCAATTGTTTTTCCGTATCTTCCAGCGATGGCTGCAAAGTTTTGCTCTCCCCACAGATTTAATAGAAGACCTACAATCCTAATCCATGCCATCCTTTCAAATTGTAAATCTATCTTTTCACCACATTTAGCCCATCTCAACAGTTCTCTCCATCTTCCTTCATTTTCTTTGAATTCGTTGGCTTTAATTGAGTCTTTGAATACAGCAGTAACTTGAGGTCCCCCATGTATTTTATCTCGCAAAAGGTCTCTTCTCTGACGAACAAAAGGTTTTTAATATGCCCCAGGTGGATTAGGGAGATTGCCTCCCCGATGAGCGTCGTTTTTGATAGCCAATTAAACATCCTGTCTTCCTGATGCAATATAATCGGTAGGGGTATAGGGGGGAGGTGGTTGTGTCGTCATACCAGTCACATGACCTTTCGGCTTCAAGGCATCGGCGAAAGACCGATGGTCCGTGAAACT
Organism: Cichorium intybus; assembly: GCA_023525715.1. NCBI lineage: Eukaryota > Viridiplantae > Streptophyta > Magnoliopsida > Asterales > Asteraceae > Cichorium > Cichorium intybus. Next base: position 79,539,780 of record CM042011.1, read on the forward strand.
TTGTTGGAAGATCAGTCTGGGCTGTGATGGCTCTATCGTTCTCCTTCTTTGTGCTGCCGGCAACTTCCTCTCGTGTTTAGGGAGATTAACTGCTAGTCTTCTTCCTTTAAACCAAGTACCATCGAGCTTCCTTTCCATCTCCGTAATATCACGTACTCCAGCAAACCGGATTAAAGCATAGTGTCGTCCATTTTTACCTTTATTCAACCCCATGTATACATTCTTTATCTCACCATGTCTGGCAAAAACCTCTCTTATCTCCCCTTTCCTAGCTTCCTCCGGTACATTTGTTACAAAGTAGGTTGTGGTCTTGTCTTGATTGTCCCTTGTCTAATTCCTTCTCCGGCTAACCTCTACTCCGATGCTCCTCTCCTATTCATACCTTTCAGCTCATTAGAAAATACATTATTTAGATAATGCATTAATGTCTCTTATTCAAATAATGAAAAATGTGAAAAAAAATCAAATTTGGGGGTCGTTCTAAAACCGATTGACCGACTTTAGTTTTACTGAAGATATATGATTTAGCGTAACAATTATATTTTTCTACCATTAAAGATTGAACCTAAACCAAAAAACTGAATTACTAATTGAAAAAATGAAAACCCCCGAGGTATGCAACAAACTGAGTTGAAAAGTTGAACAAAAATCTACCATCACCATTGAGTTTTCTTGAAGACATTTAAACCATATAAACGAAATTACGTATCGAACGCTAACCTTGTAAAAACGGAACCAAGGTTCCTTGTTAGCTCATACAAATTTCATGGTCACTCACCTATCACTCTTTTCGAATAGTATCCCGACGACATCCCACCTATGTTTCCTTGCGAGTTTCACTTCACTCTTTTTAAGGAGCTCCACAACCATGCAGAAAGTGAAAGTTTTCATAGTAAAATTAAAATCCAAAACATAAAGCTAATTACACTACAAGAAATGTTAGCAATACTCGCGACGCCATTAGCGGCGACAGCCGGTATTACCGGTGACATTAGCGGCGACGGGATCTCCGGTGACACGTCATCACCGGAGACTGATACACCATTAGCAGCAACGTCAACAGCGGGCGACAGGCATTACTGGCGACACATTACCGACGATTTCTAAGCAGTAGCGACGAAACTGTTGCGGTGACGTTTTAGCGGCGATTTTTGTTGCCGGTAAAGATGGCATACCTTGTAGTGTACTTACAAATTCTCTTTTTGAATTACAAACTTATGCAATACACGATAAAAAATATATAAGAGATGTAAGAGGCGTGCTCATCAAATGTTTTCCGATCCAAGAAGTAGATAACAAAACAGAACCAACATCAAGAAGAGATGTGGTGATCCTTAATGAATAATACGTATTAATAAACAACTCAATAACTTTTAATAGTAGTTGTTCATACGCTAAATGCCGATCATTAGCATATGACATTTACTACTTTCACTTTTCTTTTATGTAGAAAAAGCTTATTGATACGAACTCATCCCATACTAGGCCCGTATCAAGCCACAAGCCCAAGTGTAGAACTCACTCCCAAAAGCCAGCTTGTAGGAGGAGGGGACACTTGGACTTATAAGCCACCATTTACTTCCGACCGATGTGGGATCGTAACAATACCCCACGCTTTGAAGAGCCAACGTCATCGTTGGTCACGACTATGTTGGTCACGGTTGGCACCCATTTTCAGTCCAAGCCACCACTCTATAGGCCACCACTCCGAGTGATTGTTGGTCACGGCTACGTTGGTCACGGTTGGCACCCCTCTTTTTTGGTCCAAGCCACCACTCCGTAGGCCACCATTCCAAGTGTCGGAACCTCGAAAGGTGGGGATGGCTCTAATACCAATTGATACGAACTCATCCCATACTAGGCCCGTATCAAGCCATAAGCCCAAGTGTAGAACTCACTACCAAAAGCTAGCTTGAAGGGGGAGGGGACACTTGGACTTATAAGCCACCATTTACTTTCGACAGATGTGGGATCGTAACACTTATCATACTTACAATATGTGGTAACTTCGACGATCATGAAGGTTTCTTGGTAAAGAAGATTACCGACCAAACACCAATGATTTTTGGCATGCGACTCAAAGTGGCAATCTTCAATAGTAAGTCTACATTTTCACATGCACTGAGAAAACAACATGCTTACAACGAAACCTAAATATTTCACTGAATTTACTGATTTACCATAAATGCAACTCTTTTTCTGATTAATAGAATAGGTTCTGTGTACTTATTAACCCACCGGTTGCCAAGAACCTACAGTTACACACATGGGAAGTTGAAGATAAACTTCATATTTTTTGCGTAAAGTTGTGACCATTAATTACAGGTACAATGAAAACAAAGAAGAAATCTTGTAGTTACTTGGAATAAAGCGTACAAAGATGGTGATCATTTCTTCCCTACCCAGAAGAAAATGATATAATCCTTATTGCTAAAGCTCACGTATCCTGGGAAACGATAAGGGCCTAATACAAAAATTTAAAGATAAAAATTACCACACTTATACTCGACATATGAAACTATATAAATGACCATAACAATTTATCTATTAATTAAAAACCGTAATTTTTTGGAATGTTACACTCGCTTTCCTTTTTTCGTTTGTCACGCATTTTTTTTTTAGTTTGTCACGCGGTTTCTTAGCTGGGTCCGGGTCTTTTTTTTCGGATCTATAACGTGCTCCCTTCCAGTTTCTTCTCTTCTTCTTCCCGTCTTCTCTTCTTCTTTCTTCTCTTCTTTCAGTCGGTGCATGCCCATCTCCATTTGCCGTCCTTCGATTTACAGTAGGTGCACATCCGTCGAATTTCCGTCGTTCCCTCTGCCGCCTTCAACCACATCCCTCTGCTTCTATAATCGAAGTTTCTTCAACATCTCCGTCACCCACTAATCCTTTATCTGCATCACCTTCCTTCCCAAAAGAGAGATCGTACCGGTGTTCAATTCCATCGGCATCATCTCGCGTATGCCGAAAGGGCGAGGAACAACCTGGAAATAGATATCGATTTCGAAATTGAAGGCGAGTTCCCTGCATTAGGGCTTCTCCGGCCGACTCCCCTTTCTCCTTCTGCGCCGTGAACTCTGATTCGATCCGGGTATTCAATCCCGCCGCTGTGTAAACTTTTTTTTCGCGTACTTTTTTTTTGTTGCTTCATAGGTTAATTTCGATCTGGTATTTAATTCGTGAACGTCTCACCTTATATCACCGGGTTATACCATTGTCACGTGTTGTTCTTAAAACCTCTTTGCGGAGTCTTTGCAAAGGCATGATAAGGAGTTGTTTAAGCTACGGTAAGTTCGCTTTCTACCCTAAAATCATTTTCTCTTTCTATAAGGGCTATCCGATGAGTTTGTGTTTGTGGTTTTCGTTTTTACATGAAGTTTAACAGCTTCAACATATTTTTGTAGATGGTCCTTTAATCGGTGATGGAAATGCCGATTGAACCTGAAATCAACGTCAAATTACGGGGTGGAATTTTTGCTAAGTGAGCCCCTATTAATTCAACATCAAGAACACACACACTCGCGTATTGAAAGTCCGACGCACAAATAATATGGGGAAAGGAGTAAAGATGGAAGATAGATGGGGTTACGAGATCAACACCTCTTCCTCTTCTTACATATCTTCAATTAACTCTTATTATCACGAGGTCTCCTTTTTCTCTGTTTTTATATGAAATTATGTACGGATTTGACTTAATTTTCGATGGAAATTGATCATTGTTCGTTTGATTGTTGAAGGTGCTTAGCTATGGAAGAAAGAGGGTTGTGATAATGGAAGCAGTTGATCATGATCCTAATAGTGTATTAGCAAACATTTTGGCTGCCCATTTTTCCTGTTCATCTGACCCTTCTCGAGTTCCTCCCCTTCTTCATGCTGCCAACTCCAATATTGTAATTTCACATTATTCTCTATCTGTTTAAGCAAGTTTCTTTAATTGTTCGGTGAATAAACAAAAATGGGAAATTCCCATGCTTCAATTTCGCGATTTTTCTCTAAACTGTAATTTCTGCTTCAGGAATATGCAACTCCGTATGAAAAAGCAGTTTTTGAAGCAATCAATTGTTTGATTTCACCAAATCGCGACGATGATGTTGCTTTTGAGTTGCACTCCAAGGTTTGATTTTAGTATTGCAGTAAAAATATTCTCCATTTATCATTCATCTTGATCATTTAGCTTAAATTTGGTACGATTTTCATGTAGTTATTGAAAGATTTCCCTAAAGATTTGGCGTCTTTAAAGAGAGGCCAAGTTCTATGCTTTTACATAGGTCGACCCGATTTATCTTTACAACTCATTGAACAGGTTTAACTTCTTTTTCTCAATAACAAATGTAAAGACTGTTTTGCCCTTTTGAGTGCTAGACATATCATTTATGGTTTCTTGAATATATTTTAGGTACTTCCTGCAAATAAAGAAGAACATTTTGTATATGGAATGGTTGCATTTCCACAGTACAGTCGAATTGGTGCTTCTTCGATCTTTTCTCTGTTCGTTCAAAAACCTAAAATCGCGGTCGTATTTCTAGCCCGAAATCGGATTCCGTTGGACTTAGTATGGGATGAATTTTTCCAGGTAATTAACATCTCGATTCAGTACATTCACGCAATTATCGAATTCTATTTTTAATTCTATAATTGCAGCTCTGTAATTCATCCGCTTTCTCTCAATTTCCAAGTTTTGCATACAATCATCGGAAATCATGAACGTATTTAACTCTTGTACTTGTATGTACCTAAATCCAATGAATGCTTATCTCCTTAAACTCTAAGATTTCACAAATTGACTTCCATGAACAAAAGGACATCTGTTCCTTACGAACATATTGCTCTTAGATGCGGACAATTCACAATTGTCTCATGTTGTTCATGAGTTTGTTTGTATCTGCAACCTATTACTCAAGAAGATTTCTTTCTTTTTGCAGTCATCTAAACCCCTCTATTAACCGTTATTATGGTAATTCACTTATCATGTGATTTTGGAGTGTCTTGTAGGCAGCATCTGAGCTTATAATGGCTAATGTGGAACCAACCATTGAACAATATAAACCAATGGTGTTGTCTTCTTTGTCATTTTCCAAGTTTACCCTTGGCCTAGTGGCCCCACAGTTTACAGGTTAGGCTAACTATTTTTCTATTGCAACATACTGTTTTGAATTTTTTTTTCTTATTAAGGCGTTGTATTTTGAAATGATATCCCAATTATAGCATCCTACTTTCAGTTTTTTTATTAGACCGTGATACTTTGAATAATTTAACGCAATTGTAGCATTAAAAATTGCTTTCGAAGGCAATAAACGGAGCTTTTGACCGGCTAATTCCAGCTGCCCGACCCAGGTATGTACCGACGCTTTTGGGGGTTTAACTTTGTTTCAATCGATAACCACTTCATTCGAAAGTTACCAACCCCACTCTAATCTTAAGACTGAGAGTTTCAATTATTTAATTTCAACCTTCTGGCGTATCAGAATGAGGAGGCAACAATGGATGATCTTATAGAGCTTGTGGAACAAATTGTTGCTTTTCACATGAAGGTATGGATTATGGGGCTTTATATTTTGACTTGTACTTTATTTGTTATTTGGTTTGGGCATAAATAACATAATTTCCTTTTTCTGCTCACATGAAATTTCATTGCTATAATGAAATTAGTTTTTAAAAAAACGTCTTTATAATTAATTAAAAATAAATTTTCTAATTGACTAGATTTTTCGAAGTAAATTGTCTTAATAAGAAGTGCAATGCTCTAATAGACAAAAAATAAAAGTAAAATGCTATAATATATAAATAAATGAAAGTAAAATGCTATAATATACAAATAAATGAAAGTATTGAGTGGTATTTGTATGTTTATCCCTGAAAAAGTTGTCTCAAATAAATCAGATTAAAAAAACTACTTTCTTTCATTTTGGTTATGGAAAGTGTCTATCTCTCTCTCTCTCTATATATATATATATATATATATATATATATATATATATATATATATATATATATATATATATATATATATATATATATTACGTATACGAGTATAATACTGGGACCTGGGTTGGTCCCTTTCTATATCAGATTCAGTCCGAAGGTACAACCTTCAATGCACAATGTACAACTGAGATTTGAATTTTATAATAATTCTTTATCTCTGGGAAAAGATTTACCATAATTTTTTAGCAGCAACAGTGGCGGTGGTTAATCATCAACAGCTCTGTTTTTCACGCAGGTATGGGCATAAATGTAGGACTTTTCAAATTAGTGATCTTCTCTTCAGGTTTTCCTTGAAGCACCCATTTCTCTTCCTTCTTTGTTTCTATTATATTATTGGTTACTTTTACCACTTACCACTTACCGGTTACCACTGATCTGTGACAAAGAAAACGGCCAAAACTTTTCACCCTAAAATCTTGGTCAATTAGACGGCAATGCTTCTTGCGTATTAAGCTTTTTTTTTTGTGAAAATTTGTCCCTCAAAGCACTGTTGCACCGGAACCCGTGCGGAGCACGGGGCCCCACTAGTTTATCTAAAATACAGTCCAAAACCGCCTAGGTGAAAGGGAAACTAGCATTATCAAGACAGGTCAGAACTTTGTCACACACAAGGTGTGCTAACTGCTTGATGTCACTTGATGTGGATGTTACGTGGATCATTACATGCCAATCATGCAAAATGGATTTGGAAGTCTAGTCAATGTAAGTTTATTGTGCTATGGGGTTAGCAAGACACCATGACAACCCCATGACAGTCGCCAAGTCAGCGACACGTCACCATGACAACCCCATGACACACCCCAGCAAATGCAAGACAGCATGACATCCATTATATTTTCCACGTCATCTTTTTATTTTACATTTTTTAATTAAAACCAAACATTAAATTCATTTAAAAAAATAATATTAAAATTAAAATAAAAAATATTACATTAATTTAAAATAAAAAAAATTACATTAATTAAAAATAAAAAACATTACATTAATTAAAAATAAAAAACATTACATTAATTAAAAAAACATAAAAAAACAATTAAAAAACCTAATTATCGTCATCGGTTTCGTCGTACCGATTAGCGTACACGTGCTCGGTCAAATCGTGTCGAAGATTGACATTCGCTTCCGCACTGTGTATTTGTCGTAACCGCGTAAAGTATTGTTCGCTACCGGAAACAAAGTGTGTCGGCATCTTGTGTTACATGATAAGATCGATAGATGCAAATATTCCGACATTTTTCTTCAATTATCATATTGTATAATATGATACAACCGTATATTACTTTGCGTATGTTCTCGAGGTGCCATGCTCGTGACGGGTTTTGCACTATATGCCATTTCTTTTTTAGGACACCGAATGTATGTTCCACATCTTTCCATGCCGACTCTTGAGCTTGCGTGAATAGTGCTCGTTTCTCGTCAACCGGATGTTGGTACGCCTTTACAAATGTGGAATAATTTGGATATATACCGTCGGTGAGTAAATACTCACGTGGGTATTCGGATCCGTTCACTACAATTGAACATCGGCCGACTTGCCTTGTAGGATATCGTTAAATAACGGCGAGGAATTTTGAACATTTATGTCGTTGTTCGACCCCGAAACTCCGAAGTACGCATGCCAAATCCATAAATCTTGTGAGGCTATCGCTTCTAATATAAGGGAAGGTTTGTCGTGATGACCGCCGGTGTATTGTCATTTCCATGCGTTCAGACAATTTTCCCAATCTCATATTTTCCCAATCTCAATGCGTACAATCTATGCTTCCAAGCATACCCGGTAGACCATGTGACACGTGATATAGTTCTTCAACATCGTTTGGTGTGGGTTTCCGCAAATAAATATGATGGTAAAGCTCATAAATATATTCACAAAAGAAATACATACTTTCCAGTGCGGTTCTTGCCGATATCCGCAAGTATTCGTCCACGACGTCAAAAGAGTAGCCATAACCCATAAGACGAAGAGCAGCTCCACATTTTTGGTATGATATGAAACCCCTTTTGCCTTGTCTGTCGTATCGCAATTGAAAGAGTTCGTAGTTGGCTTCCAAGTCGTGCACGATCCGTAGAAACATAGCTCGGCTCAAACGAAACTGGCGTTTGAAATCTGTGTCGTTATACACGCAATCGTCGGCAAAATAGTCTTTAACAAATTTTCTGTGCCCTACTTCGCGGTTTCTATTTTTTGCCTTTAATCGTTGCATTTTTTCTGAACTTTCGGCTTCGTTTGTGAGAATATTTGCGACTTGCATCATTGTCGTGAACACCTTCGAAGAACGCAAGTCATTTGACAACGTTGAATCTGAATCGTGCTCCATATGAATATATATATATATATATATATATATATATATATATATATATATATATATATATATATATATATATATATATATATATATATATATATATATATATATATATATATATATATATATATATATATATCTTTCTCTTCTAATAAAAGAGTAAATAATATGCCACTTGGCCTTCTCTTATCGCTTATTCTTTTCGTTTCATGCTCCTTGAAGTGCCACGTGGCTTACCCATAGTCCTCCCGCCCATTCTTCCTAGCGATGTATATCAATTTAATTTAGGCAGTAATCCCGTAAATTCTGCGATCATCCTCCAATATCGCCTTCTTTCCAAGTAAAAAGCTTGTCAATTTCAGAATTTTGAATTCCATCCCTTCTCTTGATCGTCATTGTTCCATCTTAAATTAAATCCCTAGAAATCAGCTTCAAAATTGCGCCATATCCCAGCATTCTTCTGAAATGTTTTTGGAATTCCGGATTCTTAGCTACTACTTCAATTACGTTGTTCAATTTTAGGAAGTATCCAATCATACCGGCATCTTCGTATGTAATTTCAATTCAATTTTTGGGAACAAGGCAATCAATTCATCCGTAAGTGACTCGATTTCCCTTAAATCACGGTCAATTCAATCATTCATCTTTATATTCTGTCAACACCGTGAGCTCTGGAAATTTCAAGGAGCTTTGCGAGTCTGGTCTTACGAGTATACCAAGGTATGATTACTGGATTTTGTTTTCTTGTATGTGTGTATATAACCTGCAAACACGTATCGCTCATAAATCCCTTCTTCAAACGCAGCTTGACCCTAATCTCTTCTTACTCGTGTTCTCTTCGCCAACATACACCAGTACACTCGCTTCATCCCTAATTGATGGTTTCGTTTTCTCGATTGCAAGTTTAAGAATGACGATATCCTCCTCCTTGCTGAAATCGTGCTAATATTTTTGTTGACTTTGTGCAATTGGTAATTCCTTATTCCTCCTCCTTGACATCTTTATTAATTTTTCTGGTTTTGCCTTTACGATTTTGTACCCATTTAGGGTATGCACGCCATATGTTTGTGGAAATGCCCTCTTATATGTTCAACTCTTGTGAAAGCCTCATCATGTAAGCGTGAAACCTAAATTGAGAAGGTAGGTTTTATTTTTTGTGGAAAAGCTCAATTTCTTTTTGAGATTTTGTTTAATTTGGATTTTTATTGATTACATACCCAACTGATTTTGAATCAACATCTGGGTTTACTACATATATGATTTCGAATCAACATCGTTCTTGAAACTATAATTTTAAAGTTTATGCTTTTTGTTTTAATGTAGTCATGAGCATTATGCTTTTGAATAAAATCAAATAGATGCTTGATTGGGATGAACGCTTTCATAAATTGTGCAACAACTTTAGTGTGGTTGAAGTTGCTTATTACGATGATCAGCAATTATCCTTATCAGCCAAAGTGGGATTTGTATTCTGCATGCAGGGACATAGTTTTAAAAGGTCAATGATTTTGACGATAAATTTTTAACAGGAACCTCGAAGCAAACCAGTTTTCAGGACAAATTCCTTTTGATCTTGGGAGATTAATCAGATTGGGATCTTTGTAAGACTGATTAAAGTCTTCTCATTTCATTATTTCCTTTTATTTAGTCACCTATATATTCGTCCATGGAACTTACACCTAAAGCAACCCTTTTTATCCAGGATCTTGTCCTCAAACCAGTTGACGGGAACTTTGCCAACTTCCTTTGCCGAATTGAGAACATTTGTAAAAGCTTTTACACTTGTAGTCGGTACATATTCCATCTGTTACAAAAGAAGTCTACCATGATTCATGAGGTCAAAGATATTAAGATTCAAAATCAAGTTTGATCTCGATTTAGTTGTTTATAGAAAATAAATACTTTTATTTTTGTAACTTTAATATAAACATTGAAATATGATCAATTGATTATGAGATACTTCAATCTTTTCTTAAAATGGCTGTTGATTGTTATTGTAAGTAGGTTGTGATTTATAATTATTATTTACACAATATGATTAATTTATATTGAGATACATCTCCTTCATGTTGCAGTAAGTGCTCCTCTATCCAACATGATTCTATTATAGTAGGGTGAGTGAATTTTTATGGACATGTTAGTCAATGATCTTGTGACCACCCGTCAACATGGTAAAATTTACATATCACATCTGTCCATGATGGTATAACAAGGGTAAAATGGTCCCAAAACTACATTCTCGGTTCACCTCTAGACGTTATTTTTTCAGGTGAGAGATGTGAGACTAATCATGGATAGAAATTCAAGAAGATCAAAAGGAGTTGGGTGTCTGTTCCCATATTAACAATTCTTGATATGTTCAAATGTCTTCTTTCATTGATCTTGAATACAAGATGCAATTTCTATTCTCATGGTTGCTCAGTGATGTATTTCTACTAATGATGAAGTTGATTAAATGTACATATTACTAAATACGAACTTGTGAATTATTTATACTAATTTTGAAAACATTTTTTATACTGTGTGACAGGTGGGTAGTAAACAGTATTGGATATCATGGGGATGATGGACTGCTTTATCGTGGACAAGGAAAAGGAGAGGCTTTTGGCCCAACTTATGGAACTGGTGATACAGTTGGTGCTGGTATCAACTATGCCTAACATGAGTTCTTTTTCACGTAAGATTATTTTCTAGATTTTCTTTTTAATAATAAATGGAAGGTGTGAGCATTTTGGTGCAATTAGAGGAATTTTGGTGCACTGATTTGATCTAACAAAAAGATTTGGTTTTGATTATTGATTTTATTATAAAGTATAGAACATATAAACATCAAGAAGAGATTGATTTTCTTTGACAACAAAGCATAAGCGAAAGTTATTCTAGGTAAGTTGGTTTCCAGTTTATCCCTAATTAAAACTATAGTGCGTATTTTCTGTCTCATTTTTTGGCTTGTGGACATATAGCTTCAAACCAAATGTCAGGTGAATGAATTTTATTGTGTTGGTTTTAATTGAGATAAGCATGCAGAGAGGGACATAAAATATTGTTTTTTGTCATATTATTACATTGTACTTTGAAAAATCTACCCCTTAATAGCATCATACTATTAAATATATCAAATTATAGCATATTTTTAATTTTTTTTATTAGGACATTTTATAAAGTTAATTACATATTTGGTCCTCTGTTATACTTATAATTCATTTTTTTTCTTCTAAAAACACACTGCACCGACGAGGCCACCACACGGGATAAGGGAAATGACATCAGAAGTTAATCTGGAAAGGAGAGACGGAGTAAGTTTGCATGCTGAGAAGGGCAACATAAGCAAGTGGAGGGACTGCTAATTTGGCTGGGTAACTATGAAAAAGTATTTAGTTTTTGAGGTGCTATACAGAACTCGGTTTTTATTCAAGAATGTTGTACTTGGGGTTTTAGGATGCTTAATGATTTGGAGTTTCTGAGGCAACCCGAATGATTTGCGGCTTTGTAGATAGATGGTAGAGTAGAGCAGATGGTACCAATGAAGGAAAACATGATTTAAGTAAGCCTAATCTATATTTCAAAAAGTTAAAATTTGAATTTTTGACCTTATTTTCATTCTAACCTAACAAAAATAAATCTTCTTGAAACTCTTTTACGAGTTGACCAGAAGTTGATATCTGGTTCCAAAGTCCAAACATAACATCCCAAGTGAAAACTTCAAGAAAATGCTATAATTATAGTTGAATATTGAAAAGGTTTTTGAGTCACAACTTGCATTCTGTGAAATGTATCCATAAAAAAAGAACCCAAGTGAAAAGAGTTAAGGGCCTCAATAAAGTCTTCATTTTCCATATCAGTTCTAATTTTAGTATTTAATACAAAACATTTCTTTTGGTTATCGTTTTATTAGACAACTAGTTGTAAAACCCGTGTATTACACGGGATGATACAAAAAATTATTAATTAAGAATATCAAAATATTAATAATTTTACATAAGAAATTTGTTTGTGTATCGTGCCATATTGCTTTTGATTTTTACTATTATGACTTTGTATTTTGACAAATATAATTGATTATGAGAATGTCACCGGTACTAAAATCAAATTCACTATTATGATTGGAATCGTTCTTCAAAATATTATGACGTCAATTGTTTCTCTATTGTCTCCCAAATCATTCTACACATCAAAAAAATAATACGATATTAAAAAACAATTATTTTTTAAATGAAATGATAACAATTAATTTTGAAATTGAATGATAATTAAACCGATCATTAATGAGTTAGAAACGTTTCAAACCAATTAGCTTTTTTTTTAAAATTTAAAATTATGAGAAAATGACATGTGGCAAAATGAATGTGGTGATGACATGTGGCTTTGAGTTACTTGTTTATTAGGATAGGATTCCGCAACATCCAATAAAAGAGCCACCTCATAATCCACATTTCTCAAAAAACATCAAAAAAAATAAATAATAATAAGCAACCAAAATTATATCGAATATGAGCTCCAATAGTCGACTAAAACCCATTAACACTTATGGAAAAACCATTTTTAAGCACAGGAAATATTTCCCATTAACACTTATGGAAAAACCATTTTAAGCAAAGGAAATATTTACGGGAAAGTTAACCAACTAAAATTAACAAAAAATGAAACACAATCATTTACAGATAATACAAGTCTTAGCATCCCTTTTCAATTTCAATAAAACGTAACATAATTTTAGGAAATCATATAAGATGCTATCATATTCTATTTACTTTGACATAAAACGGAAGTGAACATGTTTTAAATAAAATGTCAGAAAGTACAATGTTATTTTAACGTGAACAAAACTACAATGCATTGTTATTTGACATTTAAAAGCAAAATAGGTTCCTATTTTCTTTTACGCTTTAAATTTTAAGTTGTCACCCCGTGTTGAACACGAGCTTATAACCTAGTATGTATATATACACACACATATATACACTACTAGAAAATCTACTTTTAATTACTAATGAATTATGACATACACATATTTTATAAGTGACAAAAACGTCTATCATAAATATATGTCATCTTTAATGAATTGTTAAAAATTAACGACATTCAAAATTGTAAGTCGTAACTTACTATCCAAAAATTTTTAAAAAATACGCGCTAAGAACTAAGGACCGTAATGTATGTCATGAATGAAATTGATTTTAAATTTTCCGCCCTTAAACTCTCCTTAGGTCAAATGCAGTTCCTCTCTCCCAAGTCCCAATACCCAATCACGTTCTCTCCGCCTCTCTTTTCAAAGCGCCGTTTTCCCGGCTCGTCGGCCATTTTGTTCGTCGGCTGTAACATTTCCATCAAGGAACCGACCTACGTTTGATGTTTCTTCATTGATCTGCTTTCCACAAGCATTATTCGAGGAACAAGATCGGCGTCAGCAGTGCACTTTAGTTCGCCGACAGCCACTATCGATTATGTGCTGGCTAATCCATTTATTTATCTAGTTTTTGGAGTTACAGATGAATTGATCCCAAACGTTCAGCACTTGTATGTTACTCTCTATTTTACGATCTCATCCACCTCGAAATAAGTTCGAAAATTAAACTAGGTTTTGAGAGACTCTCGATCTCAACTTCTTGGATTTCAACATGTTTTGAGAGACTCTCGATCTCAACTTCTTGGATCTCAACTTGTGGTTTTTATTTGTAACTCAACTTTGTTTGCTAACTGATTTCTGAAGAAATTATGAGTTTTGTGGTTGTGATTAAAGTGTAGTACATTCATTATTACCTTTGATTTTAAATGAACACCAAGTGTTCGATGAAAATCCCCAACAAGATTTTTATTGATGGGCTTACTCTGTGAACATGTTTTTCATTTGATTTCTTAGGGCTAGAGATGAAGTTCATTGAAGAAATTGTCAAGGACTTCTACATAGATTACATGTACTCTTAAGGACTCCGGTTTTTGTTAAAACGCATGTAAGATTGTTAAAAATGTAGAGTACTCTGTGAGCTAAATATGTGTGTGTATTCACAGATTCCGGTGTCGTTACACCTGTTGAAACCGATATGAAAGTTATGTTCTCTTTGGGGAAATGAAAAATAAGGCGATACAAATATTAACAGGTTTGCATTCACTGTATCTATGAAAAGTATTAATAATTATATAACATGTCCATGCTTAAAAACTATTTATGATTGTTTGAAAGTTCATCGGCTGTCATGCTTAAAAAACTATTCTATAACATCTTCCCCTGAATATATCTTATTTGGTGTTTTTTTGGTGCAGGAAAAAGCAAATCAATAGTTATTATGATCCAAAGGGGACGGAATCTGGTGCTTGTGTTAAAACACGTAAGTTTAATTATTTGAAATTCACCATATATTTTAATTTGATTTGGTTATTTAGAAACCGACTTCATGTGTCTTTTGGGACAAACTTTCTTTATCCATGATTTTTTGTATCGTGGTCTAAGTCTCAATCAATAATTGTTAACTGTCAATTTAATAACTTATTAGTCTAAAGTCTCAATCAATAATTTTTATGTATGATGTCTTTTTGATTTCAATTAACAAATGATCGATTTACACATGGATGAATATAAAAATTGATGATCTTGCACATTTGATCGATTGAGGACGACAATGATGATTATACAAATTGATGTTCTTTGTGAAGAATGTGTCTTTTGGGACAAACTTTGTCTATCCATTATTTTTTTGTATCTACAAAGAATATTTTTGATAACTTTGAAATACTTCTTGGTAATTAACATTGCATTGTTGTATCATGTATGTAATGGGTTGTTTTTATATATATTGAGATTCTATTTTGAATTTACCATTAAAAGTGATTCAATTTGAATATTAGTAAATCTATATATATATATATATATATATATATATATATATATATATATATATATATATATATATATATATATATATATATATATATATATATATATATATATATATATATATTAAAACGTAAAATTATCACATACATTTATGACTTACATTTACGACTTATATAATTTATGTCGTAAAAGTAAGTCGTAAATGTCAGTCATAAATTTATGACAGACATTTGTCAGTCATTAAAGACCATTTTTCTAATAGTGATATATATATATATATATATATATATATATATATATATATATATATATATATATATATATATATATATATATATATATATATATATATATATATATATATATATATATATATATATATATATATATATATATATATATATATATATATATATATATATATATATAGGGCTAGGTTATAATAAGAATGACAATTATTGTGTTACCTTGTAACCAAATCCTGGCCATCGGTTTTCGTTCTCGTAACAATGAAAAAAACACATTCTTAACAGAATAAGTTTTTGACATAATGAGTTCTTACCATTCTTAAAAGAATGAACTAAATTTTGTACATTCTTAAAAGAATGTGTTTTAAATGAGTGGTCCAGATTGAGTTTCAAGGTTACACAATACTTGTATTGATATATTTGATCCTAACCCTATATATATATATATATATATATATATATATATATATATATATATATATATATATATATATATATATATATATATATATATATATATATATATATATATATATATATATATATATATATATATATATATATATATATATATATATATATATATATATATATATATATATAGACCAATAAAAGGTGGAGATTTGGAGGCTAAACGTGGACCAATTTTATAAGGGCATGTTAGTAATTGTGTATTTTAGTTAAATTATAATATAATAAGTTAATTGATAGTTTCCTAAAATCTAGGGATTTGATTAATAGTTACCTAAAAAAGAAATTATTTTTTAATTATTTTTCCATTTTTTAATTACCAAAAATTAAGAAAATTATCATTTAATGTTTTTCATTTTTCAAAAAAACGTTTTTTTTTCTTTTTTATAAATCAACGTATCAATGATATTGAAAACCTATTATTTTATCTAAATATTTATAATCATGTATGAATAGACACATTTTGTATTCATATATCAATATAGTTGTAATCGTAAATGAATAAAGCACAAATTGAAGATAATTTTTATACAATCTTGTGAAGTTTGTAATCACAAATATATAAAGCAAATATAAAAAATTCAATACATTCGTAATCATAAATACATAAGAAAATTATGGAAATAAAAAATATTGTAATCACAAATGAATAAACCTCTAATCATAATTGAATACACCCTAATCATGGAAATAAATGAATACGCCCCTAATCATAAATGAATACGCCCGTAATCATAACTGAATCCCCCCTAATCATCAATGAATACAGCAGCATTTCCTCTGATCAGCAGCTTCAGACCTGATTTGCTTACGTTTTTTGCAGGAATCTTCTGAAATTGAGCAAGAATATGTGGTTTGAGCAGGTAACATCTGTAAAAATGTATACAAAATGTTGTTATAATCGAATGTGATTGATGATTAGTAAAGAACATCCAACATCAGTGATGATTATAGTAAAAGAATCATCAATATTCAGTAAACCAAGTTCAATCATTAATGAATATTGCTAATTTGGTTAGAATAATGAATATTACCGTTCAATCATGAATGAATGCTTCACTAAAACAACTTGAATCATGAATGAATGCTTCATACAGATAAATAAATCATACTAAAATTTATTAAAACACCTTGAATCATGAATGAATGCACCTTGAATCATACTAAAATTCACTAAAACACCTTGAATCATACTAAAGTTCACTAAAACACCTTGAATCATGAATGAATGCACCTTGAATCATACTAAAACACCTTGAATCATATTAAAACACCTTGAATCATACTAAAATTCTCTAAAACACCTTGAATCATGAATGAATGAATATAATCATAAAGGAATATCTATGTCTAATCATAAATGAATATACCTACAAAGCGTATATATTATACATTTTTAATCCATGGATATTATCAAAGAAACATTTGACAAATTATATAATTCCATGAAATTGTAACTCCATAAATCCAATATATAAATCCAATATATCGTTAGTCTCATGTATTAGAACACAAACTTGGTAATTTAAGTTTGGTCGGTCCAGATTTGGCCTAAAACCAAAACTAATCCATACTCTGTTATTTTGGGGTTTTTAGACACCCTAATGAACCGACTGAGTCCCATTAAGAAAATGCAAAAACAAATGAAAACAAAAGCAGCAAGAAGAAAAAAACAACGCCATGAAATGGATAGGAAAAAAAATACGTAATTTGTCTAAATTCGAGAGATGTAGCGACCTTGTGCACCCTCTTCCTGGTCATCGTCGGAATCAGCATCTACGTCATCGTGGTCATCTTCCTCGTTAACGTCCTCGATCACTGGGTGTTCATTGTGCTATAAAATTAGTTAAGGTTGAGTTACAGATCTGAAAAAAATGTATAAACAACCAAACGAATAACAAATGATATGTGAAAAAAGTACGTGGACCTCCCTCTCGGACTGGAAATCTTCAACGATAGGGCCTGGCATGCTTAATCAGTGACTGCGGCTGTTGTAGTGGCGGTACTGTCTTCATGGGTTCATTCCCAGATTCGTCCATTACGTTGGAGAATTGTTCTTCGAATGGAGGGTTATATGTTGTTTGTAAATCTAGGGTTGCCGAATTTGTATACCAATCGCTTGATATTAGGAGCGAATACGGGAATTGATAAAAATAACAAAAGAATTAAGACAATAATACCCTTCCAGCCTATTTAAAAGTTACAATTTTAGTATATTAGTTTTAGAATTTACATAAATGGCACATCTATACTAGCCTTAGATCTTAATATTTGGAAGGCCCAGATCTGGCCTCCGGTTCTCTACCTTTTGAGAGGCCTCCAATGAACCTACCTCTATATATATATATATATATATATATATATATATATATATATATATATATATATATATATATATATATATATATATATATATATATATATATATATATATATATATAAGGTAAAAAAAATTATTTGAATTTTTCTTTAAAACATAACGGTCGATTTTTTGACCGTTTGGACGTTTTCACGCGTCTTCTACATCACTACTGGAGAACGCCGAAGTCGTACATTGTAGCCTGATCGGGACTTCTTTCTCTCTTGCTTGAATGCCAACCAACTTTTCTGACTCTGGTTAGTAGCTCTATACTTTCACCCGCTTGAAATCCGATTCATGGATCTCTCGGTTCGAGAAAATAAAATAAGAGGATCAAACCATCTCTTCTGACTCTTTTTCAAATTCGATAAATGTTGCGGAAAGATTTTCCTTTTAGCTAGGCGTGGGGGGGGGGGGGGGTGGGGCCGGTGTTTGCCGCGTCTTCCGTGATGAGGTGGCAGCGTCCCTCCACACCCCACAACCTTGTTGCCACATACACAATACTAACTGAAACATTATATTGATGATTTTTTTAGTTTTCTTGTTATTGTAATTATAGTTTAATTAATACTAATTATTATTACCGTTAATGTTTATTGCGATTATTATTATTATTATTATTATTATTATTATTACAATAATTAAACCTACATACATATACACACTCGTACATACATATACATATACAATTAAACATATACACATAATTAGGGATATAACTAGTTCCGGAATTTGACTAAATCGGACCGAAACCGGAATAACCAGTAACCAAATAAGCAAGGAATCGAGAATCGAGACCGGACTGAACTCTCCCTATCTGGTTCTAACCGGTTCGGTTTTTCAGTCCAAACGCTCGTCCATAGTTCCGAAACTGAATTGAATTGGACCAAAACCAGAATAAACTGTGTAACCGAATAAGTAATAAATCGAGGATTGGAACCGGACCGAACATCCTCTATCCGGTTTAACCGGTTCCGGTTCGGTTTTTCGGTCAAAACGCACACCCCTACACATAACGATACATACATACATATATATACACATTCATAATTAATAACTAGAGAGAGGTGAGCAATGGGACCAAAACAAATCTGAAATCGAAACTGGATAGAATCAGACAGGGGAAGTTCGGTTTGATTTCGATTCTTGATTTATTTGTTATTTGGTTATTCAGGTTATATAGTTCCGGACTTGAGGACGAGCGTTTGGACTAAAAAATTGAACATGAACCGGAACGGGTTAGGACCGGATAGGAGGAGTTTGGTTCGGTCCCCTGGTTCTCGATTCCTTGCTTATTCAGTTACCGGTTATTCCGGTTTCGGTACGGTTTCGGAACCGGTTACATCATTATTAATAACAATAATAATAAGAATAATATATAATAGACATAATAATAATAATAATAACAACAACAACAACAACAACAACAACAACAAATAATAATAATAATTGTTGTGTCGGTATTGTGTAAGTTATTATTGACCCTTTACCGACGTCCTCAGCTGTTGTCGCTATTATGTCGGTAACCTATCACAATATTAGGGTTTTTTATTATCATTAATGTGTCGATAATTCATTAGTAACTGAACTCCTCAACCACTAGGCTCCTATCACGAGAGCTAAACATATATTCTCTTGCAGTGAATATAAACTAATAAAGTTCACTTTCCATCTAATTTCAAATTGTTCAATCTATAATTTATTAGTGATAATGTGATATGTTTGCTCATATGTTGGATCATTACGGGTTTAACATTTTGTTGCATCATTTTTTTGTGGTTTGTTTACGAGTGTCGTTACTCGGTATAAAAACATGGATGAGAGTTGATTGATGTATGAGGTACATAACAACACACCGAGTGCATTTACATACGTATATAGCTTTATATTATTCAGGAATTGCTTTAATGTAATCCCTACAGTTTATTTACTAACAGGGATTATAACATTAGATGGTATTTTTGTGAATATAAAACCATGTTTTGTTAAGAATAATCTAAAATCAATGGTGAATTAGTTATGAGACTTTGAATGCCGAATTGATCAACCATGTATGTATCTCTCTGCAACGATGAATAGTTTTGGCAGACTCCATCTGTTGATCGAGTGGCCTTGCTCGTGGTCTTTTTTGTTCCATGCGATACAGGGTTATGCATTGCGCACTTCTTCTGTAGTAATTTTTTTGGCCGACTTGATCACCTGTGTGTTTGCTTTTTTTTTTTTTTTTTTTTTTTTTTTTTTTTTTTTTGGTATTGGTTTTTGTCTTTTGTTTTTTTAAGTGGTGTTGGGGAGACGGTGTTTACAAGAGATTTTGCTTTTGCTCAAGGAGATGACAAAGAGAAAAGCAAATATGTTATTCTACAAAGTGATGAACTTTTCTGTAATCATGCCTTAAAAAGTGATGACAAAGAGAAAAGCAAATATGTTGCCTGTTAGGAATCGGACAGGATACACGCAGCAGAAACACACTATCACACACACAAACTCACGAAAATAAAGCAAGAAGAACACAAGGATTTTTTACGTGGTTCGGATTCGGTGTCAATCCTACATCCACGGGCTACAACTAAATTTTATTTGAATGAGGAGATTACAAGAGATACACACTCAACTCTAGCATGTGTTGTGTGTTGTGGTGCATCTAAAACTCAAATGGAGACCCCTATTTATATACATTAGGATGGTAATGTGAACAATGGAATCAAATGTCAAATTTGCTGCCACCTTTCTTTGACTTCACCAAACTTTCACCAACCATTGAAAAATCTTCACCAACCATACCTAACAATCTCCCACTTGAAGATTTTGAACATCTCTCATTAATCTCCTAACATAACCAGTCTTCCAAGCTTCCAGTTCCGACGAACAAGCTAAGACCCAGTCAAATTCCCTTAGTTGTAGCCGCCCCTCATCTTCAAGTATTAGAAGGGCCAGTTGAAGCTCCCACTAGCTCCAACTCAGCCGTGGCTAATCCCACCATCGACTCATCCCCTGTCTCAACCGGCTTGGACACTCCACCGGATCCAGAGATACACCGAGGACCACTAACACTCTCCAAACTTTGCAAACTTCCAACAGGAGAGAATTTTTCAGTCTTAGTCTTCAAAACCCAACGGCTCTTTGTAACTGTACCCGGAACACACCCCGTGCTCCCACTGTCACAAAATCCCCTGAATGGTTTAGACTTTCCGACTCGTTCAGCTAACATCCCCTTGGCTCCAGAATTCATGTTTGCAAAATGAACTCTCTTAGCACTAGATTTAGCGAACCAGATTTTGTCATGCTTAACGGGGACGGTCATACTTCCCTCAGCAGGTACCTTAACCATATACAAGGACCCACGCTTCATACCTTGAGCAATCACCGAATTACCATTGACCACCCTCCATTTACCACCACCAAACCTTACTTCCAGTCCTTGTTTATCCAGCTGACCAACAGAAATCAATTTCTTCTTCAGCTCCGGAATCACCCTGACATTCTTCAGGTTCCATGTAGTTCCCAATGAAGTAACCAGATCAATATCTCCCATGCCCGTTACTTGAAGCATCTCGTCATTTGCTAACCGTACCTTCCCAAAATCTCCTTCTTTTAGATTCACCATCGTTTCTCCGTTGTCCATGGCGTGAAACGAAGCCCCTGAATCCATGACCCAAGAGTCTACAGAACTTTCCATACTTAGTATCAGTGCATCATCCTCAGACACACTCTCAGCACCAGCAATGTTCAATTCTTTCTTTGGACATTGACTCTTAACATGTCCCACCTCTTGGCAGTTCCAGCACTTCACATTCTTCCAAGTTCTAGATGAACTTCTTCCCCGACTCCCACTGCTCCCACTATTCCTACTATTCCCTCTACCTCTTCCGATATTTAATAACTCAGAAGAAGAAGATCCACCTTGATTCTTGCGTCTGACATCCTCGCCAAGAACCAAATCTCGAACCCCTTCAAACGTCATACCACTGGTCCCCACTGAACTCGTAACAGCAGTAACTGTTCCTGACCAGCTATCAGGTAGTGAAGCTAGTAGCAGTGAAGCTTGAGTCTCGTTATCAAATTTAATTCCTACAGATGACAATCTGGACAGAATTGAATTTAGATTGTTAATGTGAACAGTAACTGGGCCTTCCTCATTCATCCTTGTAGTGAACAGCTCCCTCATCAAGAACACCTTGTTAGCCGCCGACGGTTTCTCATACATGTTCGTCAGAGCATCCATCATACCACGCGCCGTGGTTTCCTTCATGATGTTGAAAGCAACGCTCCTTTCCAACGACAACGTAATAACCGCCTTAGCTTTCTTGTCCTTTGAGTTCCATGCATCTTCAGCAGCTTTTTCCATTTTCTCCGGTTTGTCTCCAAGTACCATGTCCAAATCTTTCTGACATAACAATGCTTCTATTTGCATTTTCCACCAACTAAAGTCAGAACCGTTGAACTTCTCAATTACAACCTTGTCTTCAGCCATTACGACAAACAAGAGACAAATATTTTATAGTACTTTTGTGTGACAGAACAGTACCCTTCAAAGTACCAAGATACCTTTTAATACGATTAATAGAAATTAGTTTCTGATGTGGAAGATCAGACAAAACTGCAACCACAGAGCATACTCTAATTTCTAAAACCGAGACTTCCTCCAAAAAAACCCGAAGCTCTGATACCAGTTGTTAGGAATCGGACAGGATACACGCAGCAGAAACACACTATCACACACACAAACTCACGAAAATAAAGCAAGAAGAACACAAGGATTTTTTACGTGGTTCGGATTCGGTGTCAATCCTACATCCACGGGCTACAACTAAATTTTATTTGAATGAGGAGATTACAAGAGATACACACTCAACTCTAGCATGTGTTGTGTGTTGTGGTGCATCTAAAACTCAAATGGAGACCCCTATTTATATACATTAGGATGGTAATGTGAACAATGGAATCAAATGTCAAATTTGCTGCCACCTTCCTTTGACTTCACCAAACTTTCACCAACCATTGAAAAATCTTCACCAACCATACCTAACATTGCCCTCATGATTATTCTACTTTACGTAATAATCCATTCCAATATTTGTTAATTATTCCTTCTCCACTTCCACCTCCCTCCCCATAAGGCCATAACCTGTCTCTATCTCGTCAATGCTTTAATCGTCAATCTAAAAGCATTCCACTTAGTTTCAACTTATAAACCTATACCGACTTGTTTCCTTATATGTGTAGATCGATGTAGACAGTAGACGTGGATGTCGCACCTAAAACTGCCATGCACACCATATATCATATTGTCAGGTTTGTATAGACCGTTGGCCATTATTCATAAATACATATCTATGAGTGGTTTTTTTTTTTTTTTTTTTTTTTTTTTTTTTGGTTGTTGTTGGCAAAGAGGAGTTCTTTGGAAAAACTCTGTAAAAATCGGGTTTCGTAAATTAACTAGTGTGCGCCCCGTGCTATGCACGGGTTAGGGAGAATATCTGCGTGAAGAAAGGAAAGAAGAATGGTATAACGCATAAAATTAAAGTACGTTGCTATTTCTTGCACTTAGCCT
Organism: Cichorium intybus; assembly: GCA_023525715.1. Lineage (NCBI taxonomy): Eukaryota > Viridiplantae > Streptophyta > Magnoliopsida > Asterales > Asteraceae > Cichorium > Cichorium intybus. The sequence goes on from CM042011.1 coordinate 79,563,535, forward strand.
ATAAATAAACAATATCTAAAAGCACATACCCTGCTACTTCTGTAATATTAGGAGCTGCGTGCAAAGGGTTGTAATCACCAGAGAGCTTGTAAAGAAGTGCCTGCATAATAAAAGTGAGTTATAAAGTTATAATTACTTTACCCCAAAAATAGAAGGAACCACATATTCTATTCCTTTCGGAATGATCCATTCCATTCCATTAGACAAAAGAAACAACATTTTTTTCATTCTAATGAAAAAGAATGATAGCATCTCTGAAAATCCCCACCTGGTTAGTGATTGTTTTAATGAAAATGTTAACATGCATCCCCTTCAAATATTTGCAAAAATATTCCAGCAACAATTAACTCAAAAGGGCTCATGATACAATCAGTTAGTGTATAACAATAAATACATCAGTAAGTACTATGCCAACAACCAAATGTGTACTAACATTTGCTTCAGTTAGCTCTGTGAAACCCCCATTTTTTAACAATCGTCGTTATTTTTACAATATTCAGCAATTTTAATGTTAAGAAGAGATTGAAGGAATAAAGAAGAAAAACAAATAGGTATAAGGTTAGTGACTTTCTACATAAAGCCATGTTGTTGCTTAACCCATTAAGTCGTATGATCAAGATTAGGTAAAAAAGAAACAACTCTTCATAGATTGATCAATAATTATATTAAGCAAAATGTAAATGAAAAGATGAAATTAAAACCAATATTTCTGAAAATATTAGGAGTACAGTGCCTGAACAAGAATTCGCAGCTGTCTTTCCTTGTCCATACTCTAGTTTCTCTTATACCTGGCATATATTTTGTAATAGAGTCAGATTTCTAAAATATATTTTCGTATATGAAATGAAATTGTAAGCCTTACGTTGTGCCAATGAGAATGGTGGTGAGGAAGCGTGTGATAGCAGTACGAAGGAGCTTAAAGAGGACATTTTCATCTTCTTTTTCAGGTAGCTCTCTCACCTATCTTGTTGAAGCTTAATTAAGTCTACAATTGTTAGCTTCCTCAATTTGTGTAGCCCCTCGACATTGCTAATCTTGTTTCTAGCAAGGTACAGTTCCTTAACGAGGGTACAGTTAGATAACCCTGAAAAGATACATTATTATAAAAACAATTAACAATCTACTTCCAACTTTTTTTCTTATATTGGCATTGTACTTTGAAAAATCAACCAAGTACATTTCTATTTTTACCATTTAACCCTTCTATAATTAAAAGTTACGTTTCTTACCCCGTCTAATTCTTGAAATTTGGTTGTAGCTCATGTCAAGAATCCTTAACCGAGTTAGCTCTCGAAGGCCTTCAATGGCACCAATCTTGTTTCTTGAAATATCAACAATGTGAAGACCTTTTGGCAAGGGCCCTGGTATTATATGAACTGCAAAAACATTGAAAAAAAACTCCATTAATTAACTATTTTTATATAACAAAATTAAAACAAAATGGAGGGATGATTGGTTATAATTTACAAACCTATGGAATTCCCAGATAAGTTCGTAATATGGCTTTTCAAGCCAATTATTGGTGTTTATTTTCTTATAAAATCAAATTTTAATGTATTTAGTTTGAAATTAATATAGTAAGATCTTGAGCCAATATAGCATTATCATCAATTTTCCCAATTGCACGTATATTTGCATAAATGTTGTAACGCCCCAATTTCAAAAATTAAAAAAAATAATTTATTACCAAGATTCTAATAAAACATTCATTCCAGAACATAAAACTGTTCAACATGATACTTAAATTAACAGCGGAAACATTTAAAAATACTATTATAGTTCATTGATATCAATCTCTTGAATGCGACGCGTTGCCGTCAAGCCTTGCCCTTCCCTTTGTCAATTGAATTACCTGAAATATTATAAAAACAACGGGTAAGCTTAAAGCTTAGTGAGTCCCCAAATTACCATACATGCCCACACATTAAACAACCCGTCCTCGAGAACGACCCGACCCTACCCGCCATACAACAGCTACGGGCGTCCATCATATAACAGCTATGGACACGGGAAGGTTCTACCCATCATACAACAGCTATGGGTTCCCGGTTATGGCCCAACCCATCATACAACAGCTATGGGACAAGACAATAGTCCAACTCGCCATACAACAGCTACGAGGGGACACACATCAGTACTGAGCCCAACAACAAATAACCACATATATAGAGCAAATCATATAACTGTAAACAACACACAAGATGCCTAACATGCAACATCATATAGTAAGGTGAGGATACTCACCTGATTCAAAACCGCACAGATATTCTCTAATATCCCCACTTAGCTCGTCCACACACCTAAATCCCACACACATACAACATATCAATTACTGACTAGGCTCTTACAGGCCTGCCTAAAGGTTAGACTCACTATTTGCCATCAAACCGTGGTCAAAACTAAGTTCCTGGTCAAACAGTCGCTCGCCGCGGCGTGGCTCCTCATCCTACGCGCCGCGGCTATCATCGAATAAATACGGGGTTTCAGCCGAGTCCGCGCCGCTGACATAGCCAGTCCGCGTCGCGGCTCGTAACATTCCAAAATGTTTTTCAGCGATTAACAGTACATCAATCGGCTAGGGTTTCACTCCAAACCCTTCCTGGGATCAGAAACTACCCTAAGATCACTTCCTTAGGGACATGCAAGTCTATTCATGTCCTCAGTCTAACCCTAAGGGTTACAAGTCATCTAAGACTACTACTTAAGGGATAACACCATGAAAACGGGATAAACTGAAATATTAGAAGGTAGATCCTCTTACCTTACTTCTGGAAAACAGAGAAATGCACCCGATCGTCTACAGCCTTTCCCCACGCTGTATTTCTTCCTTCAAGCCTCCAAAGCCTTGGAACCACGGAGTCTCTGCTGAAATCGGACGTCTCTGCTCCAGAAAACTCCCAAAAAAACACGAACCCTAGGGCTGTGTCCCTTTATAAAGGCGATTAAATCCGAATTAGGGTTTTTCACTTTAGAGGCGCACCGCGTCGCGAGATCTTTAGAACCGCGCCGCGCGTACAAATCCTTCGCGATTCTAGATTCTTCCTAAAGCCGCGCCGCGGATTCCTTCGGGCCACGACTCGGCGGAACGGGTCTTACAATTCTCCCCCACTTAAATGGATTTCGTCCCCGAAATCCGTGCCGGTAAATAATTCTGGATAATGCCTCCGCATTTCCTCCTCCGATTCACAAGTCCATTCGGACCCTTTTCGATGCTACCACTGAACCTTAACTAATCCTATTGTTTTATTTCATAAAGTCTTTATCTTCCTTTCAATGATGGCAATTGGTCGCTCCACATAGTTTAGGCGTTCATCTAATTGAATATCCTCTAAAGGTACTATTGTAGATTCCTCAATAACTCATTTTCTGAGCTGCGAAACGTGGAACGTGTCGTGAATCTGACTAAGCTGCTCGGGCAGCTCCAACCGGTAAGCTACCTCACCTACACGGGCGACAATTCGATATGGTCCAATGTACCTAGGGCCAAGCTTTCCTCGCTTCCTAAAATGAATAACTCCCTTCCAAGGTGACACCTTTAGAAGAACATAATCCCCAACTTGAAACTCGAGATCGGACCGTCGCCTATCCGCATAACTTTTCTGTCGACTTTGAGCGGTTAACAATCTCTCCCGAACCTTCTCTGAATTAACTCAGTTGTCTTGAGCACCACCTCTGTACTACCCAATACCTGCTGGCCAACCTCGCCCCAGTAAATAGGTGTCCGACATTTTCTTCCATACAACATTTCAAAGGGAGCTCTGCCAATGCTCGCGTGATAACTGTTATTGTAAGAAAACTCAGCTAAAGGGAGATGGGAATCCCAACTCCCGCCAAAATCGATGATGCATGCCCTAAGCATATCTTCCAACGTTTGAATCGTCCTTTCACTCTACCCATCCGTCTGAGGATGATATGCTGTGCTGAAATGAAGGCGAGTGCCTAATTCCTCATGAAACTTCTTCCAAAACCTAGACGTAAACCGGACATCCCGGTCGGATATCACCGAGACCGGTATACCATGCCGAGAGATAATCTCATCTATGAAGACCTTAGCCAATTCCTTTGCAGAGTAAGTCTCTTGGATGGGGAGTAAATGAGCACTTTTAGTCAACCTATCCACGATAACCCAAATAGTGTCCATATGTCGAGGGGTTCTTGGCAACTTCGTGATGAAATCCATTGTGATATGCTCCCATTTCCATTCTGGGATCTCAAGAGGCTGCAACTTACCATGAGGCCGTTGGTGCTCGGCCTTGACCTTACGACAGGTCAAGCATCTTTCGACAAACCAAGCTACTTCCCTCTTCATGCCTACCCACCAATAATATTCGCGCAGATCCCTATACATTTTAGTTGCTCCAGGGTGGATAGAGAACCTGGATTTATGTGCCTCCTCCAATAGGGTTTGACGAACCCCACCCAGTTTCGGTACCCAAATTCTCTCATGGCAAGTTAATAAATCCCTACTATCTTTGACTATAGCTGCCAACTGACCCACAATCCTCTCACTTTTCTGATTCTCGCTCTTGCTTGCTTCCACTTGGGCTTTCCTAATCAGCTCAAGCAGCGGTGTCACAATTGTCATCCTTAGACAAACGCCCCGAAGGGGTGCACTCGAAGCCTTACGACTTAACGCATCCGCTACCACATTGGCCTTTCCAGGGTGGTAGTGTATCTCACAATCATAGTCTTTTAATACATCCAACCATCTTCTCTGTCTCATATTGAGGTTTGCCTGATCCATCAGGTACTTCAAACTCTTGTGGTCCGTGAAAATGGTGCACTTCACTCCATACAAATAGTGTCTCCAAATCTTGAGAGCGAAGACCACCGCTCCCAATTCCAAATCATGAGTATGGTAGTTAGTTTCATGGGGCTTCAACTGTCGCGAGGCGTAAGCAATCACCCTGCCTCGTTGCATCAAGACTGCCCCCAATCCCGAGATTGATGCATCGCAATAAACTACCATATCCTCCATGCCCTCAGGCAAAGTCAAAACCGGAGCTTCACACAATTTCCGCCGCAAAGTCTCAAAAGTCTGCTGCTGCTCCTCACCCCACCGAAAAGCAGCATTTTTCTTAGTTAGCCAGGTCAAAGGTACTGCAACCTTTGAGAAGTCTTGGATGAAACGATGATAATAACCAGCCAGACCCAAGAAACTTCTAATCTCCGAGGGAGTCTTCGGAACCTCCCACCGCATCACGGCCTCCACCTTAGCCGGGTCTATCATGATTCCTTGCTCATTTACAATGTGACCCAAAAACTGAACCTCCCGTAGCCAAAAGTCACACTTGGATAATTTTGCATAAAGCTTCTCCTTCCTTAAGGTCTCTAATACTTCCTTTAAGTGTTGTTCATGTTGTTCCCTGCTCCGAGAGTAAACTAAGATGTCGTCAATGAAAACTATAACCGACCGATCCAACATTGGTCGACACACCCGATTCATTAAGTCCATAAAAGCTGCAGGGGCATTAGTCAGTCCAAACGGCATCACTACAAACTCGAAGTGGCCGTACCTCGTCCGAAAAGCCGTTTTCGGGATGTCTTCCTCCCGTACCCGCATTTGATGGTAACCTGACCGCAAATTAATTTTTGAAAACCACGAAGCGCCCTGCAGTTGGTCGAATAAGTCGTCGATGCGAGGCAATGGCTATCGATTCTTCACCGTAAGCTTATTCAACTCACGATAATCTATGCACATCCTGTTGGAACCATCCTTCTTCTTAACAAACAAAATAGGCGCTCCCCACGGCGAGCAACTGGGTCGAATAAATCCCTTATCTAATAATTCTCAAAGTTGAATAGACAACTCCAGCATCTCCGGAGGCGCAAGACGATACGGTGCTTTAGCTATCGGAGCTGCACCGGGAGTTAAGTCGATCTTAAATTCCACCTGTCTCTCTGGCGGCACGCCAGGCAGGTTCTCGGGAAAAACATCAGGAAAATCCCGAACCACTGGTATATCACCTGCTTTCTTCTATGGCTTCCTTTCTCGTGCATCTACAACATAAGCCACAAATCCCGAACCTCCATGCTGAAAATGTCTACGTGCCCTAGCAGCTGAACATAAAACTGCACCTCGATTCTTTCTCTCGCCCTGCACAACCAGCTCTCCCCCTACTTGGGGTTTGAATCCACACTCGCTTGTTCTTACAATCGATCCATGATTCATGCTGACCCAGCCAATCCATACCGATGATGACTCGGGAGTCACTCAACGGTATAGGGATGAGATCGATCGGAAACTTTATTCCTTGAATCACTACTTCGCATCCCCGATAAACACTAGTCGCTTGCATGGTTTTATCATCCGCAATTTCCACTTCTAACGGCTGATGAAGAGTTCCTAAAGCAATACCGAAACTCTTTCCCAACGTGGCAGACACAAAAGAGTGACTAGCACCCGAATCAAATAGTGCAAAGATAGGCGTAGAGTTGACTAAGAATGTTCCTAATCAAAGCATAATAGACATATTAATTACACACACCACAAACACGAGGCAAGTAAAGAAAGAGTACTCGTGACGACGTCGGGCGCATCCTGTGCCTCCTCGGCGGTCATGACGAATGCTCGACCCTTGGTCTTAGGGGCTTCCCCTTTCCCCTGCCTACCATCGGTAATCCGGAGTGTAGTGGGTGCCGGATTCTGAACCACTCCCTGAGTCAGACGGGGACATTGGGCCTTGAAGTGGCCTACCTGATTATAATTAAAACAAATCTTGACCTCTTGCCGACAATATTTAGCATAATGGCCCTCCTTTCCACACTTATGGCATATTAACACCCAGCAACGCCCCTCATGATTCCTTCCACATTTACCACACTTACCTTGGCTCCTTTGCCCTTGCTTTCCCTGATCTGCCCCTCGAAATTTCTTCGACACCTGCTGAGTCTGAGTAGGCGCCGGACGCTTCTGCTTTTGTTGGGTTTCCAGTTCCAACTCTCGGGCCCGAGCGGCCGCTATCATATCAGTAAGAGTTTGGTGCCTAGCAGCAGACACAAATTCCCGAATGTCTGTGCGAAGCATCGCCAAGTATCGTGTCATCCTCATGCGCTCGGTTGCCGCAAACTCTGGACATAAGAGTGCCCGTTCATTAAACTTCTTGGTGATTTCCGTCACCGTCTCAGTAGTCTGGTTCAGATATAGGTATTCCTGCGCCAAGCGTTCCATTTCCACCTGTGGAACATACTCCAATTTGAACTGTTCCTTAAACTGCGGCCATGTAATGGCATCCAACTGAGCAGGAGTGAGATCTTTCGTTCGTATCTCCCACCAATATTTCGCACCCTCTCTTAAAAGATTCGCCGCAAACGTTACCTTGGAGTTCTCATGGCAGGAACATGTGCGGAAAGCACCCTCCACTGCGGAAATCCACCGCATGCTAACAATCGGATCCCTGCCCCCATCGAACATCGGAGGCGAACAAGCCGAAAAGTCCTTATAACTTGCATCCCTAGCACGTGATGGGCCTTGAGTAGCCAGCCGTTCCTCGAGCATTGCCCATAGCTCAGCCTTAATCGTACCAAAGAACTGAGGTATCGCAGCCAACACTTCTCGCGAAACCTCCTCCGCTATCAAGTTACGGAGATTTTCATCAGTCGGTCCTCCCCTACTCGAGGCACCCGCATCTGGTCCACCGTTACTTCGAGTGACTGCCATTCTGAAATGTGCAACAGTTCTAATATCAATACTTGGGTTACTCTTATCTACCTATCTACTTGACTTTCTAGGATTCGGTTGACTATTCTTGACTCAAGCGTGAATCCTGTGCTTTCGGTAATACTGGCCTGGTACTACCTTCCACACCTATTCGCTCTTGTTCCAAGTTCGTCAATCATCCTCTTAAAATGTCACACACATACTAAACCATTTTCTATGACTCCTGCAGTCAGGCACCGTGGTGCCTAATCTTTTGATCTAACTCTCCATTTCACACGTGCCTAAGAGAACTACTGCTAATCCCGTCGAGTCGCCTCACGGACGCACAGCCGTACACAATCGGGAATAAGATAGACGTTTGAATAACTGATCTACCCTAAAGTCACAACCAAACAAGGAACAGCCAGTAAGGCCAGACCAAGAATTCTTAGGCTATCTTACCCTAATTGTATATAACCTACCAGCATTCACTAAGCAACCTAACGACAGTAGCATAAAATTCCAAAGCAGCACATATGGCACAAACAGTCTACAGAGTATATTATCCAGGCAACTTTACATTCTAGCACAATAAATTTCATCACATAACACAAACTTGACATGGGTAATTGGGAATCACAAAACTTACTTGAGCTTGGCTGACGGTTCGCATCGCATCTTCTTTTATTTTACTTTAACCTTCCAAAAACATTTTCTTAACAAAATCGCTCAGTCCTAAGTTTGAGTTTGGATTCCCAATACAGTTCATCCAAATCCCTCAAACCAAGGCTCTGATACCAATTTGTAACGCCCCAATTTCAAAAATAAAAAAAAAAATTTATTACCAAGATTCCAATATAACATTCATTCCAGAACATAAAACTGTTCAACATGATACACAAATTAACAGCGGAAACATTTAAAAATACTATTATAGTTCATTGATATCAATCTCTTGAATGCGACGCGCTGCCGTCAAGCCTTGCCCTTCCCTTTGTCAATTGAATTACCTGAAATATTATAAAAACAACGGGCAAGCTTAAAGCTTAGCGAGTCCCCAAATTACCATACATGACCACACATTAAACAACCCGTCCTCGAGAACGACCCGACCCTACCCGCCATACAACAGCTACGGGCGTCCATCATACAACATCTATGGACACGGGAAGGATCTACCCATCATACAATAGCTATGGGTTCCCGGTTATGGCCAAGCCCATCATACAACAGCTATGGGACAAGGCAATAGTCCAACTCGCCATACAACAGATACGAGGGGACACACATCAGTACTGAGCCCAACAACAAATAACCACAGATATAGAGCAAATCATATAACTGTAAACAACACACAAGATGCCTAACATGCAACATCATATAGTAAGGTAAGGATACTCACCTGATTCGAAACCGCACAGATATTCTCTAATATCCCCACTTAGCTCGTCCACACACCTAAATCCCACACACAAACAACATATCAATTACTGACTAGGCTCTTACAGGCCTGCCTAATGGTTAGACTCACTATTTGCCATCAAACCGTGGTCAAAACTAAGTTCCTGGTCAAACAGTCGCTCGCCGCGGCGTGGCTCCTCATCCTACGCGCCGCAGCTATCATCGATTAAATACGGGGTTTCAGCCTAGTCCGCGCCGCTGACATAGCCAGTCCGCGTCGCGGCTCGTAACATTCCAAAATGTTTTTCAGCTATTAACAGTACATCAATCGGCTAGGGTTTCACTCCAAACCCTTCCTGGGATCAGAAACTACCCTAAGATCACTTCCTTAGGGACATGCAAGTCTATTCATGTCCTCAGTCTAACCCTAAGGGTTACAAGTCATCTAAGACTACTACTTAAGGGATAACACCATGAAAACGGGATAAACTGAAATATTAGAAGGTAGATCCTCTTACCTTACTTCTGGAAAACAGAGAAATGCACCCGATCGTCTACAGCCTTTCCCCACGCTGTATTTCTTCCTTCAAGCCTCAAAAGCCTTGGAACCACGGAGTCTCTGCTGAAATCGGACGTCTCTGCTCCAGGAAACTCCCAAAAAAACACGAACCCTAGGGCTGGGTCCCTTTACATAGGCGTTTAAATCCGAATTAGGGTTTTTCACTTTAGAGGCGCACTGCGTCGCGGGATCTTTAGAACCGCGCCGCGCGTACAAATCCTTCGCGATTCTAGATTCTTCCTAAAGCAGCGCCGCGGATTGCTTCGGGCCGCGACTCGGCGGAACGGGTCTTACAAATGTCAGCCATCTTGTCCAATTTTCTAGTTGAACTTTAGATTCTCTAAATCCAACACTGCCATGAATATCCTAATTAACGGTCGGTTAATTTGCAATGGCATAATATGAAGTAGCTAATGACATAATTTCAATATGAACAACAAACAAATAACTTGAATAGTTACCGAACTAAAAGAAATAAATCAAACAAATAGATAGCTTCAAATTACAAAGAACAATGGATCATAAATAGCACCTGTACTTGCTTAGGAGACGATCATGAGATCATCCATCATTTGCCTAAGTAATACTCCCATCGATTAGAATTTTGATCTTTGTAGATAAGAACTTGCAATTACGTTTGCTATATATGTATAAAAAATGTAAGTATCTTGTTGTTATGTTAGTATGGGCTTCATATTGATATTATCAGCAAAGAATTTAAGTATATTGCTATTATAGGTAAATAAATGTATCTGCATTAAAACTATAGTTAAAAAGTAAAATACAATGGCTATAATGATACAAGGAGTAAATTGTCATGTACTTAATACTTTGATTGTAATTTGGACATTTTCCTTTTTTATTACAAAGTACAACCCTAAATAAAAATAGCTTCCAGATTTGTTTACCTCAACCCTAAATAAAAATAACATCACAATATAATAAGCTCACGGTAAACATTCAAAACCAATTACTACAAAATCATGTAAAATGATATTATTCAATGGCTACCACCATATGAATACTTTTAATAAACCAAGGAACAGAGTTGAACCCCTATTTTTATGCACCGTATGAAAAATATAAAAAGCATAAAAGAGAGAGTTGAGATACCTGTGAAATGCGATATGTTCACATGAAGCACGATAGATCTGAGCATATTTGAAAAAAGATAATATTGGAACCTTCACATGGAGCCTAGTACACAATAACAATTCACAATAAAAACCTCTTCAAACCACATATACTCCACTTCAACCTTCTTTTGACTCGTCTCGCTCATATGAATTTTGGGAAACTCAAAAAAGTACATCGAGAAGCAGAAAAACCAAAAACAAAACTCTAAAAACCCAAAATCGGAAGAAAATTAAATAATGTACTTTCAATTTTTACCTAGAATAGCAACCAACTTACATTCTTTTACCATTTAAATAAATAAATAGTAAAGAAATGTAAGTTGGTTGTTATTATGAGTGAAAAATAAAGTATGTTGCCTTTAATGGTAGAAAGAGGTGTTTTTTATAATGGAACTTACCAGCCTTGGTGGTTCAGAGAAGTCATCTCTTAAATAAGTTCCAGGTAATTCATCTAGGCTTCTTTTTATTCCAATTCAACCCTGTATTTGTAAATAATTAATATAACACTATGAATCAACGATTTTTAACATGGAAATATATTTTGATGACAATTATTGATAATTTCATGAATAGTTCACCTGAACAGGCATTCCAGGAGGTTTATTGATGACAATAATTGCTGAATCCTAAAATAAAGAATAAAGGAAAGATGGTGATATTTTGAAGTGAAGTGATGAATATAATGAAAAGAATAAAAGGAAACATGGCTTTTAAGAACATTATATAACTCAAGATCGTAACGCGTGTACTGTATTAGGAAGATAAATGGTGTCTCCAGGTTTCATTGAGTCTTTAGCTGAGGCCTGAAGAAATAGAAAGTAAGATGAACATTATTTTACAAATGGACACCTAAAAGTCCGATTAAAACTATAGAAAACTTGTTTTTTAACGCTTTTGACTCGAGATCCTGGAGCTTGAACATCTTGATCACAATTGGAGCCAACAAAAGTTTCGCGTCGTACCTGCAACATATCATTGTTACACAACGAATGAGCTTTTAATTTCAGTACATGATGTCTAAATGCATCAAACATTAAGTTTTAAAAGGAATGTGATACCTGTCTCAAACGGAAGAGCTTTTGCACCGGATTACCCATTTGAGCGTCGTCGTGCTGCTTGCATCTCTTTCCACATCAAAGCAGGAAGCTACACCTGGGTCAATACTGATGCATATTGAGCTCATAACAGTGACTGAACCCCATTATTTAGTTGAGAAATTGAGTCAAAATAATGGCAAAATACACAAACAATATAATTTAAAAGGTCAAAATCGTTTAAATGGAAAAGAAATGGAATGTATTCGTTCAGATGGGGAAACATATAAAAGAAAACAAAGAATAAAATTCACAAGATCGAAATCTACAACATACCGAGTATACATTCCATATATATAAACCTCACCTTAACCGGAGTCTTGTTTCCTTTCACATTATCTTCCGGAAACACCACCAGCAACAACCCAAATAGATTCAATTGTTTGATATGTAGATAGTTACAACTCATTCGGTCATTTGACATGTGGATAGTTAAAATTCATTCAATCGAGTCGATCCTAAAGTATTAACAGAATCATAAGATTGATTCCAACAAAAGAGGCTTGACAAAAGAATCTAACAGATAAGACACTTGCATGGCCTAATTTGCGAGATTAACAGATCCAAAATAATTAAAGTTTAAAAGAAACCGATTGACCTGTGCCTACCGTCGTTTGACCTGCAGCATCGGCTAACAGACTCTAACAATCACAACAATTCTAAAAATCCCATCAGCTAACAAAAAATGAGAACAAACCTCATTGAACCATTTTTCCCTTTGGAGACCATGTTGTCGTGAAAGATAGCCTGGGTCCCACTTCGATTACAACATTGTTGAACCATTCTTTTTTCTCTTAGGAGATAAAGCTTTCATCACCTAGGTTTTCTGGTTCGTAGGCCTCTCTTAGAAGCCATTTAAGGACTGAAAGTTCCTCAAACCACATTTACAATCACACTCTTCTTTAAATTTCACATTTAAAGCATAACCTATTAATTCTACAACATAGTAAGTTAAAATCTGTAAGGGGATCATGGTCAACCCCAGCATCATGATATTCAATTAGAATGAATTGATTTAATTGACTTTTTGCAAAATATATTCACCATTTGAAAAGGGGTATAACCTATTAATTCTACAACATCGTAAGATCCAAAACCGAAAGCTTTGTAATCACTAATCACACTCTAAAACTAAAAACAACAAACACTAAAATTAAAAAAAAAAACGATTTTGAGAGGAGCGTCAATTGGATGCAAATCGATGGAGAGATAGCCTTTTTAACCTGCATAAAAAAAAAGGAACGTCGGATAAAGAAGAGAAATAGGGGTGAGGCAAAATCGAGAGTGCGATGGCGGAGAAGACAAAGACGCAACCGGATCCGCAGATAATGGTGAAGATGGTGTGGTTGAAGGCGGCACGAGGAAGAAGCGGTGGTAGCCAATTGCAGTGTCAAAAGAAAAGTGATACGTGGGTGAAGAATATAAAGATCCGAAGAAATAGCGGTGGAAGAAAACGGATCCAATAAACGGATCCACATAAACCCGCGTTACAAAAAAAACGTACACATGGAACTAAAAATTACGTGAATTAAACAGATGTTATAATTGGTAAAAGTGGAGTTATTTGATAGATTGGATCCCACCAAACACAAAACCTGATTTTCAATTTTACAGACATATAACACTTAACTTTTCATTTCTAATATTTAATCTCTATATAAAACAGTACTATATAGTTATTAATTTTAACTTTTTAAAATTTATTTGATGAGAATGCATATATATATATATATATATATATATATATATATATATATATATATATATATATATATATATATATATATATATATATATATATATATATATATATATATAATGTGTGTGTGTGTATCTACATATATGTATGTATGTATCTGTGTGAGTGATTCATATTTCGGGTTTCCAATTTTGGACTAAGCATTGTGTATAGAAAAAAAAAAACATATTTTGAAATTTCAAGAACATATCAATACGCAAGTTCGAAATTAAAAGAGGATGATTCATTATTTATCAGAATGCGAAATCTAAAAAATTTAAAAGAAATGTATCAAAAGTGAATTAATTACAATAAAGGTCGTAAAAGTTCGCTAGGTGTTAGTTTGGCGGTTGATTGGGGACTAAAGACTGATCGGCATTGTCTGTGATTATTCGAAAATTAGGCTGAGACCTCAAATTGTTAAATAGTTGACTTTTAATATAATAATATGACTAATATCATAACAAAATTGGTAAATATATTTGACTAATATCAAAACAAAATAGGTAAATATGCATAATAGAATGCTTATTATTCCATATAGAGTTTCTGTCAATCTATAATGTGTTTGAGGTGTTAGTCCTATAACTTCAGTAATTGACTAAGTAGGGATTAATCGATTAGTCGCTACCTAGCGGCCGTTTACCTCCTAAGGACTAGTTGTAGATTAGTGGATTTTTTTACAATTGTGATTACATTATAATGTCATAAAACCATGTAATTTAGTTAAAACAAGTTATATTAACATTCGGTATTTAAAGGGTAGATAAAGTTTTAGAGCTTCTAGCTTTTAAGAAAAAGCTCTAATAAAAACTAAAAACTTCGTTCGGCGACACAAACTTGAAGCTTTTATTTTAAACAAAACGTTACTATTTTAAACGTTTGTTGAATTAGCATTTAACAAAAAGCTCCTCCAATAATACAACAAATTATTAGAATACCCTTAAACAAAAAGCTACTATGTTAAACGAATGTCTCTTTATGTAATTTTACATATTTTAAACGCTTCCAGCTATTTTTGCCGAACAGTCATATATACAAACTAAAAGCTACAAGCTACAGCTACAGCTACAGCTACAGCTAGTTTTGTCAAACACATCCAATGTATGTCATTGAAATCTGAATGACATGTTTCATAATTTATAATCATTTTAGTAAAGATATAAAATAAGGTAATTTCTTTATAGTTCCCATAATACTATGCTCGTTTTGTGATTATCCTTAAATTTTTTATTACTTGTATAACGATAGTCTTGTGATTATCCCATCGTAAATATAATTGATTCTATGTTATCATGTCCATTGATGTACTTTATTTTAATTAGTTACATTCTTTGTGTTAACCGGTTGATAATTAAAAGAATTATATAATAAAAGAAATATTTTATTTAATCATACAATTTCACTATTAGAAACAGGAGCATCACAGACGAAAATTTCCCTCTCTAATCCCTCGCCAAATGACTTTTGCGACGGACTACCTCCATACCAAAGAATAAGCCGTCTAAATTGTGCGACGGAATTAGCGACGAACTATTTTTAGGTTGCTACAATGTAGCGACGGTTAGCGACGAACATATTTCTTGTGTTGCGACGGATTAGCGACTGATTGTCCCTCGCAAGCAGCCAGTAAGTTAGCTAAATTAGCATATTTTGTGACCTTTTTAGCGATGAAAATTTCCTTCTCTAATCCTTTGCTGAACACCATTTCCAGGTTTCCAAATTCTGTCAGGGATCCGTCAAATTTCCATACTTCCGTCACTAATCTATCGCAAACACCAAAAACCATAGTAGATTCTGGAATTCAATAAGTAACACAAAAATGCCTAAATTATAAAATTTATCAACCAGTTACATAATTCAAATGTATCAGATTCCAGAATTCAAGTATTAAGAATCCATAATTCACAAAATTATATACTTCAAAACTATATAATACCATCTGATTGGAAACCTCAAAAATAAGATTATGAATTCTAAAGATTCTCTCATGTTTTGCATTGCAGCATATATCTTCTCCATGTCTTCACGCATTTGTTTTTGTTGGGCCTCCAATTGAGCAGATTTTGCATCTAATGTAGCAGTTTTTGCATTAATTTCTTCGTGCATTTGTTGATGTTTGGCCTCCAATTCAACAACTTTCATGTTTATCTTTCAAGCATTTTCTCTCGTACACGTTCATATACATCCTGCAGTTTAACATGATAAGTCCTTCTAGTTTAAATCTTGATCTTGTTAACACATTGTAGTTCCTATGTTTTTTCTCCTTAATGCAATGTAATTTCTATTTATTTCTTATTAAGTCATTGTACTTTATAGTGTTAACTTAGGGAATCGGTAACAATTATTCCAAAGAAAAGCATGGAAGCAAAAATAAAAAACAGAACATAGAAGTTTATAAAGGAAGTTCTAATAGGAACAAACCTCTGGTGTGTTGGATTAAGTGTCTAAGCCATGACTTATAATTGTATTTATCTTGTTAATTGAAGCAAAGTCCATTTGGGTTGCCCTCACAGCTGGAGGTTAGGATAGAGTTCAGTAAAGTAAAAGGTTGCTTTATTAATTGTTTAATAAATCAATAGAATTAATTAAATGGTTTATTAATATATTTAAGTCTTAATATATTAATTAGAAACTATAATAATTAATTAAGATTTAATCTAGAATTGATTGAATTTAATTCAGTGATTAAATTAATTAACTAAAAGTGCAGGGACTGGTTTTGTAATTATTCAATACTTGAATAAAAGGCTAGCTAGTGGAAGCCTCAAGTTGGGCGAAATTATGGAGGCCATCTCCATAATTTCGAAACCCTAGTTAGGGTTTTTGGAGGCTTGCCCAAATGGATAACAGGCTTGTCCATTAAGGGGCTTCTCTAGGGTTTCTGCTGTAGCCCCTTGGAGGCTATATAAGGAACCCTCTGGAGGCTCAATACCGGCGCCATTTTTCATTGTGATTACTTTGCTAGACTGTCTTCTCCATTGCTTTGGGTGTGACTTGCATTTGAGGCAGGATTGTTTTGCTGCTAGCTTCAAGGATCATAAGATCAAGAGGTTGGTTTTCTCAGTTTTGATCTTTAGAAATTAGTTGTTCCTTTAGGTTTTAGTTTATTATCTTCATAGAAGAAAACATAGATCTTATTAGGGTTGCATGTGAACCATAGGAATTTTTGTGTTCTTGATTGCATAGAAACCCTTCATGGTGCTTTTATGGTACTTGATGTTCCAAACAACAAGCTCGCAGGATCATACACTGAACCGAATCCAAATACTCTTCCTTTCTTCACCCCTCCAGTAACATCACACCATGTTTCGTTATCCAATATGGGTTGTAAAGTAGCATCATCTCCAAACTTAGCCACCATCGCACTTTCATAAGCCTCCTATTATAACGGAAAAAATAAAAGTAAATGTAGAAAGTTATTCCAGTTGGGATTTATAATCATAAGGTCGTTAAATGTTTTAGTCAACTACAACAACATGTCAAGAAAATACCTTAACTTCTGCAGCCTTTGGTGTAATGAATTCTTGAGTAAACTTTTTAGTGTGTAACTTTATATAACTTCAACTCCAGTAGGAAGACGTTTCAGATTTTCTTGCTACAAAACAACATAAAAATATTAATTTCAACCTGTAAAGTGGAAACTAGGGGTGAGATGCAAACATTTTACCATTTTCATCTTTTGTTGACGAGTAGATATAGAACCCCCTACATGTTTGGAAATGGAGCCATCTTCTAGTTTGTTTCCATTTTGCTTCCCTAACCGCCATAAATGTTTCTATTTGGGGTGTTCCATACTTCATCAATCAAAGTTACCCAATACTCCTCTCGTATCCAATTTGGGTAATACGGCTTCAACAAAGTCAAATCTCCTTCTGGTGGGACATTCACATTTGCGACTTTGGCACGCATTATTGCTTCTTCACATGCTTTTCTCATAGTGTCAGAAAATCTTTGTTCATACAATGATCCTATACGTGGCGAACAACCTTATCAGAATCTAGCCATTTATACAAACCATACACGTAGATCACTCATACGGTTATTTATTTCTTTACACACCAAGTTTTAATATGATAAAGTATAAAAAGCAATGTAATAAATACAAGCTAATTTAATAAGTACAAACCTTGAAGTGTTGCCACATTGCATCACGATCATCTTTGCCAACTTTCTTCTATATTGGCCAAGGGCCCAGTACATCGTCTTCAAGTAAGATGTGATGTCTTTAATCAATGAATTATGATTTGAAAATCTTGACAAAAAGGTATAAAATTATCATCAGTGACAAAAATGTGTGTGTATATATATATATATATATATATATATATATATATATATATATATATATATATATATATATATATATATATATATATATATATATATATATATATATATATATATATATATATATTGTTGTGGCGTCAAACTCAACAAATAAGTTGAGATAAATATATATAAAGCTCAAGTTCGTGTTCACTGCTCAATTTACTGTTAAGATAGTAAAGGGTAAGTATGGTCAATCCACAGAGACACGGGACAAGAGTAAATGCCAAACTTTAGTATTAGTACACTGAATATGTCGCGGGGGTTTTGTTGTGTTAAAAATATAAAATACTTAACATTTAAAATAGATCAAACAAGATGCAGTAAAATGAGAATCTGGGTCCATAAAATACATTTGACATGAGATTACAATTTAAGGTTATAAACTATGCAGGTTCCATTTAAGTTGATTTCTCAAGTGTATTAATAAGCTCTAATACACTCAGTTCATAAAATATATAATCAAAATATGCTCTTTGATTAAAATCTATCTTTCTTAGTACAGATTCAAATAAGCTCTTGAATTATACTACAAAAATGCATTAAGATTCAATTGAACAAATCAACAATACTCAATACATCTCAAATGCTCGGATGCGTGAAAGTATGCAATTCAAATTATATTAGAATCAATGTCAACATAAAATTGAAACCAATGTTGTCACAAACATCCATTCATAAAACAATTACGGATTCTATAAATGAATATGACGATCATGATTCAAACATCAATTCAATTGGCCAAATTGAACTTAACATAAAAACCATTTAAAACATTCAACATAAACTTGAATTACTAAACGGAAAACATGACATAATTCTAACCAAATGCTTCACAATCTCACATCATGAGTTTCAAGGAACCAGAAAATATAGAGTCCTAGCCACACATGCTCGGACTAGAACTCTACAACATAAACAGTAGGAAATACGCTAAATGTACTTACAAACAAAGATTTAAACAAAGATCAAAAGTTTTCAAAGTGTTCTTGAAGTGTATGTTCTCCCAAATTTCGTTCTCTATCTGTGTGAAATAAAGTCCCCCTCAAAACTGCCCAAAAGTAGCCTTAAAACCGTGACTAAAACTGCCAAAGAAACAGTTTTTACATGCAACACGGCCCGTGTTGGATGGAACACGGGTCGTGTTCTTCATTAAGTTCTTCAGTTGGTCCGGACACGGCCCGTGTTAAAAGGCTCTGTGAAATTCTGGCATTTTTGGGTTTTACACGGGCCGGGTTGGTATAACACGGCCCGTGTTCTGCATGCAGTCTCCGTTTCTTTGTCGTTTAAGCTCCGAAATGCCTCCATCTTCAATTCCGACGCTCCTAAGCTGCTTCCAATCAGTCTAAATGCTCTAATACGTCCCGTGCCATCATCCAAAGCCGCTCCAACACGTCCAACATGCTCCATGCTTCCATTTTACCTTGAAAAATACACCAAACTTATGAAGTATCGAAGTCCCCGGAAAACAACTAAAAATGCATGTAAAAAGCTAAAAAAGGAAATGAAGAAAGGGAAAAGAGGCTTAGAATAGATGCACAAAATGCATCTAACAAATCTTCCCAAGCTTAATACCTTACTTGTCCCCAAGTAAGAGAAGCAATAAGAACGAGTCGGGAAACGATTTGATGACTAAGATGAAAGGTTTTCAGCAACTATGAACTAAAAATCCTAAGTTCACATGCAACCTATATAGATCTAGGTTTTCTTCTAATTAAACATATAACATATCCTAGAAGGCCAGAAGAAATTAATTAAAAGAATAAAATAAGAAAAACTAACCTTTTAGGATTTCTTTGAAGCAAAGCAGCACAATTGTCCTGCCTCAAATGAAGTCACACCCTAGCTTGAGGCTTTGGCCGAAAATTCCTTCAGAGAGAGTACAAAAAACGTGGTCCTAGGGTTAGGGAGAGTCTCCCTATTTATAGCCTCCATGTGGTGATCAGATAATCGTTACAGATAAACCTTTTTGAATTCGAATTAAGATAAACTATTATTTTAATCATTCAAACACCATTTATCTGTAGTATATATATATATATATATATATATATATATATATATATATATATATATATATATATATATATATATATATATATATATATATATATATATATATATATATATATATATATATATATCGAAAATATATATATCTATATATATTTTTTCGGCCACCACATGGTCACTCACACTGCCACTTACTCAACTATTGAATAATTACAGTTTTAGTCCCTGCACCTTTAATTAATTAATTTAACTGCCAAATTAATTCCAATTAATTCCAGAAAAATTTCTAATTATTATAGTTTCTAATTAATATATTATCACTTAAATATATTAATAAACTCTTTATTTAATTTCTATTGATTTATTAATCACATAATAAATCAATCTTTCTCTCTACCGGACTTTCTGCCAATCCTCCAACTATGAGGGCAACCCAATAGACTATGCTACTATTAATTAGATAAATACTAATTATTAGTCATGGCTTAGACACCTAATCCAACAGTCTCCCACTTGGATAAGTCTATGACTATAATTACCAATTTAGACTCTGATTAATTAGCAACTGTAGCTTCCTAGAAACCGCTGCTGAACTCTGATCTAGTCAGTTCCGTCCATAGATAAGTGATCATATGATCCTTCGTTCAACAAGATATTTTCAAACACGAGACATGGATTGAGATCAATCTCTGTCTGATTCTCTGTTCCCCGATTTCCGATTCTGCTTATGACTTTAGAACTTCTAATTGAACACATCAATTTAGTCTAGGCTGGCCAGCACTTTAGTCAACTTCAAAATCATCGAGAGGCTTACAAATATCTGTTTCCCATCAGGGTCAAGGAACGAATAAGCTTTGACTTATATGCTTATATCTTTTACCAGTCAAATCATTCACAACAACACGTTTTATAACATCGAGTTACCGATGCGTTTTCGTATTATCAATGAACAACTGCCTTGTAAATCATAACTCATATCTCTCCACTTCAAGATCATAAGATATTATCGTCTCAACATTGCTTGTGATATAATCCATGAAGCAATCTATTGAGCGTGGGTTTATCCAATACTCAAATCTCTATTTCTAAGTACTCATGAATGTTGTAGCAATCCTATTTCTATGTCTAACTCCTTAGACAGTCTACAAACCAATTCATGACAGTCTTGATTCAATACTTACTTCCCAAAGTATGAGCGACTGTGGACCTTTCTGAATAATTAAATTATTCGGGAAGTAAAACATGCAAAAGTGAAACATAAAGATCTGACTGGCAGCTACTCCTGCTTATTACCAAGTCTCCACAAGGTAATCACCAAGTCGGACCTTGTCATGAACTATTATCGGTTTCAAGATTTCTTTTAAACTTTCAATTCTAATTTTTTTTACAGCTATGTCTTAATGAACCTTACACTCTTTCTATGTATCCAAAGTATCTTATACTTATACACTTTATTGCAGATGATCCAATCGGATGCTCATCCGATAACATCTCAATAAGTTATCCTGTCAATTTCTCTTCTAACTCCATTCTGGTAATGTGTACTGTGACTTCCTATGGTTTTGGGGTCTTTAGTCTACTTGACTGTACCCTAAGACTATTTTGAGGTGTTATGATGTGCCGGTGAACCACACGCGCTCCATCAGAATAACAACGAGACTCTGTAACCATGAAGTCCTTTAACATCATATCCTGATGTTAATAATTACCACTTTGAAAATCTTTCAAATTAATACTACCACTTTCACCCTAATCATTTCCTAATGAATTCTCACTTTAGTTCAACCAGTCCATCTAGTATTCCCAGCCAGGCAATGACCTGAATCCAACTTACTATGCCCTAAGCATTAAGTTATCAGGACACGTTCATGACTTTATGATCGATCCAAAACTTGTGGAACCCGATCTAATCCTATTCCAAACCCTTTCGGAATCCAAGGATTATTTATAATCCTTTGTGTCATGATTTTCGAAAAACTATTTTCCTTTTGGAGACTTTTCTCGTGCATCTTGAATCTTATCAAGATCATGCTTACAATGGCTAGGCCTATGCTGGCGATTTCATCTTTCCAATAGATGACTGTGAATTACATGAGTATGTTGCACCTTCTTTATTTCTTTCATGCCAAGTCATCACACTTTGAAATGACAAGAAAAACTTTTCCTAAGTCTATGCATATTGAATCTCATCAAGATCATCTTGGCAGAATCTGGATCTATCTCATAGACGTTTACAACCATCTGAGTATGCCGTATTTCTATTAAGGCTTTCATAGCGATCCGTTTCTTAACACCAAGTCATTACACTTCGTAATGAAAAGAGACGTTTCCTAGAACCATTATTTATCCCACATGTGGGGATAGTGGATAACGGCGACTCCCACTGGCTTTGACACGGTTATAGACTATTCACAAAATCCAGGACTTATGGCACATTTTGAGAATCCAAACCTTTCTGACATTTTAATGGAAATCTTTCAGCCCTTTCTCAAAATCCAATCCTTTGGCATATTTTGAGAATCTGAATATCCTTTCTTGCGAGATGCCCGTGGGACGAAACCCGGGGCCATGTACCTTTTGTAATGGCATGCTCTATGTGTGTCCCTATTAGTGTGCCGGTAAACCACACATGCTCCACTAACGACTCACACTATGCCACGCAGAATCCTCTTGGATTTCATCTTCTATTGAGAGTGCTTTACTCGGAATCAATTGCTTGACTCTAAGTATCGACTCAACTAGATGCTCTGAAGGTATGTATATGTCCATGTTGCTTTCTTTTGATGATTCAGTTACTCCCACTGGTTTTTAGACCAGGTGTAATATCAATCAAATTTTCACACAGACCGTGTCTCGCCCTAAGGTCCTCTTATTTGGAAGCAGCTGGGCTCACCAATGCTTCCAAGTAGTCGGATTGCAAATCCGTACCAACTGCAGTGTTTTACCACCAATCGGTATGTCACCCTGATCACAACTACTTATGATGGTGATCAATACTACTGGTCAAGAGGAGATTATGTCAGTTGTAAAGCAGAAATCTGATTTCTGCTCCAAACCTAGTGATGACTAAAAATGTTCTTTCATTGCTAATCCTAAACTCATTTAGGACTGTCCCAACTCCCAGTGTTTCCTTAGACCATGAGTTCTTTCTAAAAGAGCTCTTTAGTAACAGTGGGATCGCTAATGAAACGACAATGCTCAGCTAGTCATGAGGTTCAGATGAACACTACAAGACCCTGGACTTTCTATGTATAAGTGGGATAATCCCAGCTTTACATTTCAGGCAGTGTCTGCAAGACCTACTTAGTCTAGGATGTATTCGGAGTATGTTTAATATGGACTAACTGGTATAGTGTCCATCTTATTAGAAACTAATTGACAATGTATCTCATACACCGATGATCGAACTGTTTCGACCAATGCTCAATTATCTTCCCTAAGACACATTTTAACTATTAATGTTCTTGGAAGTTAATGAACTGTGAAACCTTTTTCTCAGTTATCGCTCAGGTTCTGTGGAACTTGTACTTCCTTTGAAGTCCTTGAACTGTTCAAGGTTTCAATTCAATCGCTTATCCAGATAAGCAATGTCATATTCGTCATACCGAATGATGAATATTGTGAAGTACAAGCAATTGTGTTCTATATCAAGATTCTAGCAATACACAGCAACTTGTGTGTCCGTTGCTCTTAATCTCAATGTCTTTTACATATCTATGTAAAATTATGACTTTGTTCAAGACTTGCAATCTTCAGTTGACTTTAAGTCAACTGATTCCAAAATCCTATCCTCTGGATCTTTGGGTGATTCATTTCTTGCCACATGTGCTTTATAAAGAAATTAATCATCATCTGACTCCAAGCAGATGATTCCAAAGTCCTGTCCAACTGGACTTTTGGTTGATTCATTTCTTGACACATTAAGAACTCAATTCATCAAGTGACTCTAAGTCAAATGATTCCAAGGTCCTGTCCAACTGGACCTGTGGTTGAATTGATTCTTGTAACATTAACAATCATAAATGACACAATTCTTGAATCCAAACACTTTGGATGTATCAACATTCAAGTTATTATTAATCATACATTCAACACATTCAAATAACATTTCAAGGATAATTTCAGACAACAGGTGTTAAAAGAAAATATGACAATTTTATTAAAAATAAAATCCTTGAACAATGTAATAGACAATGTCAAAAATGTATCTAAAGACTAATAACAATATTTAATATCTATCTAAACTTCAAAACTGCACGAGCTGGTTATCCAATCCAAATGTGCTCCTATGCAACAGAGTCCCGTGCCTTCTCGATTCCCTGTATACCAACCAAAATGTGACTATCACATTATGTATCAAGAAATATTGGAACAGGAGTTTTGAGGTTTTTAGATATACCTGAGTTTTCAAAGGATTTAGAGCATCTTCCAATCTTTCCGTGACTGTATCCGATTTAGTGGATTCCCAGCTTGAGACATGTCCAGTCGATCTCGACCGTTTCTTGTTACGTCTCTTCACTGGACTTAATCCAGAAGTAGTTGAGCCATTGGAGCTATGCCTGTCCAAGAGTGACTCGTATAAAGTCAACAGTAGACACATTTCCATGAAGGTCTTTTTCTGGTCTTCCTTTCTATACGTCTGAATGAACAGATCGTACTCACTAGTCAGCGAAGCGAGTAGAATGTTAACACTCTTTTCCTGACTCATGGAATAACCAAGTTTGTACAATTCGCTTATGTACGCTTCAATCTGAAGAACATGCGAATTGATGCTACTTCCTTCTTTTAGCTTGCACTCTGCAAGCCTTTTGAAGATCCTAGCTCGTTCCTCTTCAACTGGCTTTTGGAACCTTTCCTCAACCAGTTGCATTAACTCATATGGCCCCAAGGATTCAAAATCCTTGCGGAACTCGGGGTCAATGGTTAATAGCATGAGGTCACGAATCTCTTCGGATTCATCAACTAAGAGGTTATGCTTATCATAAGAACCTTTTATGATGACTTGTTCCGGTAGGACCGGGATCGGATACTCGATGAGATGTAGCTTGCCAGCAATGTTGAGAACTAGTCTCTAATTATGAAGCCATTCTTTACTGTTGAGGCCAGTCAGCCTTTCCATATTTGGCAGGTGCATTTTGATGCTTTCAGAAATGGGTGAAGGAGGAGAAGAAGGAGAATTGACACTTGACATCTATAAAAGAAACAAAATTTATTAGTTTAATTGATCCTTTTAAATAATTACCCAATATTATTTATTAAGGCTAGGATCCCAAATACCCTAACTATGGTGTGAAGAGGGATGTCGTAATCACAACATAATGGTCATTAAGGTAGATAACTCACTTATCAATTTCATCATATGAAATTCCTAGGTCTATTGAGATTCATTGAACTATTCAATGACATGTTTAATCTCGGATGTGTCCCACTGTTTGTGACTGGGATGCCGAGGATCACAAACTGGATGTGAATAACCATGCAAATTAACTTGGTACTCTCAGGTTAATTATCATCTCTAATTGATGTGCCGGTAAACCACACACGCTCCATCAACAATGATAATACCTGGGAAACCCATTGCAACTCTTTATAAACCCCAATTGGCGTGCCGGTTAACCACACACGCTCCACCAATGTTTCATAAAGTGCAATGTGCAATTTCATGGATTAGCACCAATTCACATTTTTCCTAAAGTAACTAGAATGGGATTTTATTAAGTGTTCTAGTACTTTGAATCATTATACTTTTAGTGATTATTAGGCGGTCCTATCAAACCTGTTCGGCTAACGACCCTCCACTGATCAGGCGAGCGGTGGGCGAGAGTGTTCACCCATTAGACCGCCATTTTATAGGCAGTCTCCTTATACTCACTTTATAGACCAGCTTCGTGAATGAGGCCTACTAATGATTTGACTAACCATTTAATCTCATACATATAAAAAATAACTTCCTAGTTATAATATATATAAGATGTAACTTTTTAAACCTTTAAAAAATTGTTTCTGGTTTATCTTTTAATTTATTGTCGATTTAAGCTATTAAATTTAAAATTAAATTAAACCATTTAAAGCCGATTTAATTATCTTTTAATTAACCAATTAATTAAACTAATTAAATTTGATATTTTAAACCTCTTAAAATATTTATAGATTTAATCTATTAATTTTCAGAATTTAAACCATTTAAATCGAAATTAATTAAATTCTATTAATTATCTTTTAATTAAACAATTAATTAAATTAATTAATAATTGCAGATAGGTGTCACAAAATAATCAAATTAATTTAAACCTATCCTTATCCCCTAATTTTCGAATTGTAGGATAAAGGTTTAAGGTTTTATCTATTTAAACAATTAAAGTTACCAAAAATACAAAGCCTACTAAACCATTCCCTTTTTCAAGCCAAGCAGGGGGGAGGGGCTAGGGTTTTTCAAAACCCTAACCCTAATATTCAAAACGGCCACATTAGGGTTTAGAAACAATAAACCCTAATTTACAGGATACAGTAATAACAATTTAACAAGAAAACACACCAAATAGCTCTGATACCACTGAAAGGTTTTATGCAACTATGAACTAAAAATCCTAAGTTCACATGCAACCTATATAAATCTAGGTTTTCTTCTAATTAAACATATAACATATCCTAAAAGGCCAGAAGAAATTAACTAAAAGAATAAAATAAGAAAAACTAACATTTTAGGATTTCTTTGAAGCAAAGCAGCACAATTGTCCTGCCTCAAATGAAGTCACACCCTAGCTTGAGGCTTTGGCCGAAAATTCCTTCAGAGAGAGTACAAAAAACGTGGTCCTAGGGTTAGGGAGAGTCTCCCTATTTATAGCCTCCATGTGGTGATCAAATAATCGTTACAGATAAACCTTTTTGAATTCGAATTAAGATAAACTATTATTTTAATCATTCAAACACCATTTATCTGTAGTATATATATATCTCGAAAATATATATATTTTCGGCCACCACATGGTCACTCACACTGCCACTTACTCAACTATTGAATAATTATAGTTTTAGTCCCTGCACCTTTAATTAATTAATTTAACTACCAAATTAATTCCAATTAATTCCAGAAAAATTTCTAATTATTATAGTTTCTAATTAATATATTATCACTTAAATATATTAATAAACTATTTATTTAATTTCTATTGATTTATTAATCACATAATAAATCAATCTTTCTCTCTACCGGACTTTCTACCAATCCTCCAACTATGAGGGCAACCCAAATGGACTATGCTACTATTAATTAGATAAATACTAATTATTAGTCATGGCTTAGACACCTAATCCAACATAAGATCCTAAGCCAAAACGCAGAAGGAAATCTAGATGAAATGCAAATGCAAATGTCATGAGAAAAATGCAAGATTACTAAACTAAAAAGAAAATAAAATGCAAATAAAAATCTTTTTGGTTGTTTAATTGACCCAACTTTAAGCTCATCATTCAATGTCCAACTTCCCATGTAGCTTTTCCATATATATATATATATATATATATATATATATATATATATATATATATATATATATATATATATATATATATATATATATATATATATATATATATATATATATATATATATATATATATATATATATAATATATATTAAAAACACATGGTTATTTCATACTCCAAGATAGCTTCAACGGAATCACGGACAAAAGACGCTCTCCTACAAAACCCCTAGTGTAAAATCAGCCCCTACGGTTAGGAAGGTATAAAACTTTTGCCCAGGCCTTACCAACCCAACTTTTGAAACTTTAAACACCTCCTTAAGACAAGGCAACTCATAGCAAGGAAACATCATATTGTAAACGGTCCATTTCGAGTCTAACCCCCCAAATAACGCGCTAACCTAAATCTCGCTTTTTTGATGTTACCCCCTACTCATCACCCCACTTAGTCTTTGCTTGCACACTTCACATGGATTACTTTAACTTGACTTGAATTTCTTGAGTGTACTTGCTTGTAGGTGTAGTTTTTGTGATACACCTTCTTCAATCTTTAATCTTTAAACTTTTGATTTCTTCGTTTGAGATTGCTTGATTTGATTGAATTTTTCTTCATTATGATTTGGACTCTCCGTCTTTGATTTACTTGTAGAGGACTTCTTGATTTGACTTTAAGTTTGACTTTGACTTTGATTTCTTGAAATCCTTCTTGACTTTAATTGAGATTGAGAGAGCCCGCCATTTTAGAACTTCATGACTGAGTGAAATGACAAATAGGGTCCAACGAGACTTTAAACTAAGACGTATAATGGGGAGTAAAAGGACTTGAACCTTGTTTACAACTGTGTTGCCCCTCCCTAGTTGTTACTTTGGTTTATGAAAACGTTTAACTTTTCTCGTTTTGCATTAACTAGGCTTATTCAAATACTTATAACTTTCAGGTTGCAAAAACTACTTTTACACCTAGAGAGATGAGGCTAACGCTTCCGTCCCTATCATGTTCCGTCTTAACGAAGCATGTTTGGAGTGAGCTTAATTTTCATTTATTTTTTGATATAAAAATACAAGCATACCGGGACGTAAGACACTAAGCAACAAACTCTCTGAAAGGTCAACCAAACAAAATTTTTAAATTTTTATAATTTCTTTTAGATGCATGAAAATGCGGAAAATGAAAATTAATTTGAAAAGAAAATCTAAGTATTTACAAAAAAAATTAAAATTTTTATAAAAATGCATGAAAATGAAAGAATGATAAATGCATTCCCCTCCCCAAGCTTAAAATTTAGCATCGTCCTCGATGCTCGGAAAGGGGGAAATGCGCCTAATTCTCTGGAGGCGGTGTAACACCACGTTACTTTTGGTAAGTATTTATAACTTAATCTTAGTGCAATTAAGATTTATTAGATTATTGCATAAGTTTGGGTAGTTAGAATTTCATTTGGAAGGAATTTAAAGTTGAAAAATACTAGAAGCAGGTTACACGGGTCGTGTAATAAGTTGATGAAATTTTACCGAAGCTTACACGGGTCGTGTAAGTAGAACACGAGTCTTGTAAGTAGTTGACCGAAGCTTACACGGGTCGTGTAATCAGAGCACGGGTCGTGTAAAAGGTTTGGGAAATATGTACTGAAAGTTACACGGGCCGTGTAACTTGGACACGGGTCGTGCTGTGCGCAGACCCCACCCTTTTTAATCGCGATTTTCAGTCAATTGGAGGATTTCTCTCGAACCAAAACCATTTTTAAACCCTAGAAACATTTCCCAAATCATTTTTGAACCAAATCGGAAGGCTAGAACTCAAAGGATTGAAGTAATTTTCGATATTCCGCTTATTGGAGGTAAGGTCTTCGATTCTAACCCTTTTGAATGGGTTAATTTGGTTGTTTTGGGTTGATTTCGAGTTGTGGTAAAGAATCACCTGTGATTAGTTAAGAATTGAGTATAAAACTCTTGTTTTGATGTGTTGAGACACTTGTAATCACGAGTTTCACCTGTTGTAATCGAGTTACAAGTTTGGATGATTGAAAAACAAAGTATTCACCTCTACTTGGTGTGTATGTGAATATGTAGGTGCTAGGAAACATTAAAGGATGTGTCTTCTGTGGTGTTGAGCTAGGATTTCTTAGAACTTCAAACCAGGTGAGTAATCCGTACTATGTCTAAGATGATATGTATTGGTTGAACTCTTTTATATTTGAAGTAGCTTTAGCATTTGAAATGGTAACCTAGAAGTTAGCTAAGTTACCTAATTGAAATGTTAACGGCCTCTGTGGCTAGGAGATTGGATTTCGTATCCAAATGTTAACGGCCTCCGTGGCTAGGAGATTGGATTCTGTATCCAAAGTAAACGGTCTATATGGCTAGGAGATTGGATGTGATATCCAAATAATAACGGCCCTTGTGGCTAGGAGATTGGATTGATATCCAAATGTTGATTCAAACAGGGATGTACATTGTATTGAGTTTTAACAACTTAATTATATATTTACATGTTAAAATATTTATATGATTACTCATTGAGCTTTATGGCTCATAGTACATGTTTGAAATGTCCCTGCAGGTGAGCGTGACCCTGCTAAGGGTAAAGATATAGCTGATGGATAGACTTGATGTTGTAGCAGCCCGGCTTTGAAGGAGTTTATTTTGATATGTACTCGTTGATACACCTGTACCCTTTTGTATAAACTTATACACCTAATCATATGTTTTGTATGTGTAAAATTATGTTTAAGAAGTGAAAATTTTTGGGTGTATTTGGTTTTTAAAAGTCGGCTGTTACAAGTTGGTATCAGAGCCGTGGTTTAAGTGAACTAGGTGTCTGTAGAATAGATCACTGGACTTAAAACTTGAGAAATAGTAGACAAGTTATGCAACTGGTTGTATATAAGTTTGTTATTATATATAACGTAACAGTTTATTAAATTTTGAAGTATGAGAGGTACTAGAAGTAATCCTACACGAGGAAATTCGGGGCGTGGAGCCTCGAGAGGTGGTCGGGCCCGTTCTCAAGGCTCGGTTGGAAGAGGGGCGGGCGGACCAGCAGATGAAAATCCGCCAGATTTACGCACCATAGTGGCTGATGTGGTACGTGAAATATTACCTACTTTGATGAATGTACGTGATGAAAGTGCTGCAAAACAAGTTCATGATAGGCAGCCTGAAAACGAAAATCAATGTGAAAGCAGAGTTCGTATAGAGAAAGAAGTCCAAGGAGAAGGAAGTTCCGGGAAAAAGATTGAATGCACTTATAAAACCTTCCTTGGCTGTAAACCTAAAGAGTTCTTAGGAACAGACAATCCAGTCCAAGCTATGGAATGGTTGATGCATACAGAGAAGGTGTTTCGAATCAGTAAGTGTGCAGAAGGGGATAAAGTAGAGTTCGCCACAAATCAATTAACCGGTAATGCACTACATTGGTGGCAAGTGTTCAGTAAGGCGTTGGGTCCCGATTTGACCCAGTCTTTACTATGGGAATAGTTCAAAACAAAGTTTAATGAAGAATATTGCTCCGAGGTGGCTATGAAAAGGTTAGAAGAGGAGTTTCTTCATTTGGAACAGGGATCTCATACGGTGCAAGAGTACACAATAAGTTTACTTGAAAAAGCTAGATTTACAGAGCACCAAATAAACACTGCGAAGAGAAAAATTGATAAATACGTGTGGGGATTGAAAACCCGAATTCGAGAAATTGTACAGCTGCTTCAGTTGTCTTGCTTCCGACAGGTGGTGGATAGAGCCATAGAAAGAGAGACGGAACTTCAAAGACAAGAGGAAGAAAAGAAAGTAAGTGAAACGAAAGGAAAGGCGGAGGAACAACCGTGGACGCTTCAAAAAAAGTCGCAACAAACGGGGTCCCATTTTAGAGGCAAAGGCCCGAAAGAAGAAGCAAAGCGGTGTGAAAAATGTAGGAAAAAGCATTTTGGAAGTTGTCGACCCGATGTTCCATCGACGGGTTGTCGTAAATGTGGAAAGCAGGGGCATATTGCTCGAGACTGTCGAGCGGATCGGAGGTGTTTCCAGTGTGGGGATACATATCATATTCGCCCAAATTGTCCCCAGGTGAAATCTGGAACACCTAGTGATAAACCCAGAGAGGAGAGAGGAGGAAAGAAAGAAGAAATAAAGGGTCGGGGAGGACCAGTAGCATCACGGGCATTCCAGATGACAGTGGAAGAGGCTCGTGAAAAGACTGATGTAGTTTCAGGTATATTCACTCTAAATTCAATTCCTGTATACGTAATATTTGATCCTGGAGCTACGCATTGTTTTGTGTCAACATCTATGATGTCTCGTTTAAATATTCCCCTAACTCCTATGGATGAAAGTATGGAAGTAGCAGTGGCAGATGGTAGGTATGTTTGGGTGTCAGAACATATTGAAGGTTGTCAGCTTAAGATCTACAGGACCACTTTCCCTATAGATCTGAAGCCGATGACTACCAAGGAGTTTGGAGTAATTGTGGGTATGGATTGGTTAGCAACAAATTATGCTAACATGGATTGTAGAAACAAAAATATTACAGTTTTAACACCAGAAGGGGCATGGATTAAAATCCAGGGCGAACGACCACGTTTGAGAATGCAGGTTATCTATTTTTGCTCATGCCCGGAGTAGTGTTAGTAAAGGAGGGGTATCTTATTTAGCATACGTGTCTTTTGCTAAATCGGATCAGGTGGGAAAAGAAAGTGTAAAAATTGTAAAGGAATTTCCAGACGTTTTTCCTGAAGAACTTCCTGGATTACCACCGGATCGACAGACTGAATTCGCGATCGAATTAGTTCCAGGAGCCGCTCCTGTTGCTCAGGCTCCTTATCGACTAGCACCTTCAGAAATGGAAGAGTTGAGAAAGGAATTGGAAGAACTTCTGGATAGGGGTTTTATTAAACCCAGTTCATCACCGTGGGGAGCGCCTATTTTGTTTGTAAAGAAGAAAGACGGGTCGATGCGTATGTGTATCGACTACCGGGAACTGAATAAGATCACGGTGAAAAATAAATACCCGTTACCAAGAATCGACGACTTGTTCGATCAACTTCAAGGGGCGTCGTATTTTTCAAAAATTGATTTGAGGTCGGGGTATCATCAGTTGAAGATTCAAGAATCAGATATTCCGAAAACCGCATTCCGTACTCGTTATGGTCACTATGAGTTCTTGGTTATGCCTTTTGGGTTAACCAATGCTTCGGCAGCATTTATGGATCTCATGGATAGAGTATGTCGTCCGTTCCTTGATACCTTTGTAATTGTATTTATAGACGATATTTTGGTGTATTCTCGAAGCCAGGCTGAACACGGTGTTCATTTGCGCCAAATATTGGAGTTACTTCGCCGAGAAAAGTTATACGCGAAGTTTTCCAAGTGTGAATTCTGGCTAAGGGAAGTACAATTCCTGGGACATGTTATTAATAGTGAAGGTGTCAAAGTTGATCCAACAAAGATTGAAGCCGTGATGAAATGGGAACCGCCTCGGAGTCCGACAGAAATACGCAGTTTTCTTGGACTGGCGGGTTACTATAGAAGATTTGTAGAGAATTTCTCTTCGATTGCTGCCCCGTTGACTAAGTTGACCAAGAAGGGTGAAAAATTTGAATGGGCAGAAAGACAACAAGCAGCTTTTCAGAAATTAAAGCAAGCCTTGTGTGAAGCCCCGGTGTTAGCCTTACCACAAAGCGAAGAAGAATATATAGTTTATAGTGATGCTTCACGAGTGGGCCTTGGGTGTGTGTTGATGCAGAAGGGTCGGTTAATTGCTTATGCGTCCTGTCAATTAAAGGAAGCCTAGAAGAAGTACCCGGTACATGATCTTGAATTAGCTGCAGTGATTTTAGCTTTGAAGCTTTGGAGACACTACTTGTACGGCGTAAAGTTTGTTTTTTACACGGATCATAAAAGCTTGAAGTATTTGTTTGATCAGAAAGAATTAAACATGAGGCAGCAAAGGTGGATGGATTTACTCAAAGACTTTGACTCTGAAATATTGTACCATCCCGGCAAGGCTAATGTAGTTGCAGATGCCCTGAGTCGAAAAGGATGTCCTTTGAAGATTACATCCGCGTGTATGGGTGTAGCGAGCCGATTACCCGAATTGATTCGTGTGGCACAAGAAAAAGCATGCAAGCCCGAGAACGTGAAAAGTGAACGAATGGTCGGATATATAAAATGTCTTGTTGAAAACTCTCAGCGATTGAAAACCTTTAGTGGTCGTGTATGGGTGCCCAAGCAAGGTGAAGCGTGGGGTTTACTTTTGGAAGATGCTCATTATAGTAGGTATACTGTACACCCTGGTAGTACCAAGATGTACCGAACGCTGAAACCTTTCTATTGGTGGTCGGGAATGAAAAGAGACATTGGAAGATATGTAGAAAAGTGCTTGACTTGTTTGCAGGTGAAATCTAACCATCAGAAACCGTATGGCGAAATTCAACCGTTGCCAATTCCAGAGAAGAAATGGGATAATATTACAATGGATTTCGTAACGAACCTTCCACGAACACCGCGTGGGTATGATACCGTTTGGGTGGTGGTCGATCGGTTAACAAAATCAGCACAGTTTATACCTATTAGTGAAAATTTCAAGATCGAGAAGTTGGCGAAAATTTATATTGA
Source organism: Cichorium intybus (assembly GCA_023525715.1). Classification (NCBI taxonomy): domain Eukaryota; kingdom Viridiplantae; phylum Streptophyta; class Magnoliopsida; order Asterales; family Asteraceae; genus Cichorium; species Cichorium intybus. The sequence continues at coordinate 79,597,535 of CM042011.1, forward strand.
CGAGGTAATTCGTCGTCATGGGTTGCCGTCGTCAATTGTATCGGACCGAGACAGCAGATTCACTTCCCGATTTTGGCAGAGCCTTCAAGAGCAATTGGGTTCGAAGGTATTGATGAGTACCGCGTATCATCCGCAAACTGATGGGCAAAGTGAAAGAACCATACAGACTTTAGAAGACATGCTTCAGACGTGTGTGATAGACTTTTGCGGGAGTTGGGAAGATCATCTACCTTTGGTAGAATTTGCTTACAATAATAGTTTTCATTCCAGCATTCAGATGGCTCCGTATGAAGCGTTTTACGGAACACCGTGTCGTACTCTGACGTGCTAGATTGAAGTGGGGGAAAAGCCATTGGTCGGACCCGAGATCGTAGCTCAAACTGAAGAAAAGATTAGACAAATTCGGGAACATTTGAAAGTTGCCCTATACCGACAAAAACAATATGCTGACAAGCGGGTAAAGCCGTTGGAATTCCAAGTGGGGGAAATGGTAATGCTCAAAGTATCCCCTTGGAAAGATTTGATTCGCTTTGGGAAGAAAGGAAAGTTGAGTCCTCGTTTCATTAGACCGTTCCGGATATCTCAAAAGGTAGGAGCCGTGACGTATAAATTAGAGTTACCAGAAGAACTTCAAGGTATTCATAATGTGTTCCATGTATCACACTTGCGGAAAACATTATTCGATGAATCTCAACGAATACCTCTGGCTGAAATTGAGGTTGATGAAAAACTAAGATACCCGAAACAACCTGAAAAAGTGTTGGACCGAAAAGTGAGACAATTGCGAAACAAGAAGATCAAAATGGTTAGGCGACACCATAGAGGTTCCGACATGACGTGGGAAACTGAAGATGAAATGAGGGAGAAATACCCTCAACTCTTTACTTGATTCCGAGGACGGAATCTTTTAAAGGGGGAAGAATTTGTAACACCACGTTACTTTTGTTAAGTATTTATAACTTAATAAGTTGATGAAGTTTTACCGAAGCTTACACGAGTCGTGTAAGTAGAACACGGGTCGTGTAAGTAGTTGACCGAAGCTTACACGGGTCGTGTAATCAGAGCACTGGTCGTTAAAAGGTTTGGGAAATATGTACTGAAAGTTACACGGGCCATGTAACTTGGACACGGGCCGTGCTGCGCGTAGACCCCACCCTTTTTAATCGCAATTTTCAGTCAATTGGAGGATTTCTCGCGAACCAAAACCTCTTCTAAACCCTAGAAACATTTCCCAAATCATTTTTGAACCAAATCGAAAGGCTAGAACTCAAAGGATTGAAGTAATTTTCGATATTCCGCTTATTGGAGGTAAGGTCTTCGATTCTAACCCTTTTGAATGCGTTGATTTGGTTGTTTTGGGTTGATTTCGAGCTGTGGTGAAGAATCACCTGTGATTAGTTAAGAATTGAGTATAAAACTCTTGTTTTGATGTGTTGAGACACTTGTAATCATGAGTTTCACCTGTTGTAATTGATTTACAAGTTTGGATGATTGAAAAACAAAGTATTCACCTCTACTTGGTGTGTATGTGAATATGTAGGTGCTGGGAAACATTAAAGGATCGTTGTGTCTTCTGTGGTGTTGAGCTAGGATTTCTTAGAACTTCAAACCAGGTGAGTAATCCGTACTATGTCTAAGATGATATGTATTGGTTGAACTCTTTTATATTTGAAGTAGCTTTAGCATTTGAAATGGTAACCTAGAAGTTAGCTAAGTTACCTAATTGAAATGTTAACGGCCTCTGTGGCTAGGAGATTGGATTTCGTATCCAAATGTTAACGGCCTCCGTGGCTAGGAGATTGGATTCCGTATCCAAAGTAAACGGTCTATATGGCTAGGAGATTGGATGTGATATCCAAATAATAACGGCCCTTGTGGCTAGGAGATTGGATTGATATCCAAATGTTGATTCAAACAGGGATGTACATTGTATTGAGTTTTAACAACTTAATTATATATTTACATGTTAAAATATTTATATGATTACTCATTGAGCTTTATGGCTCATAGTGCATGTTTGAAATGTCCCTGTAGGTGAGCATGACCCTGCTAAGGGTAAAGATATAGCTCATGGATAGACTTGATGTTGTAGCAGCCCGGCTTTGAAGGAGTTTATTTTGATATGTACTCCTTGATACACTTGTACCCTTTTCTATAAACTTATACACCTAATCATATGTTTTGTATGTGTAAAATTATGTTTAAGAAGTGAAAATTTTTAGGTGTATTTGGTTTTAAAAAAGTCGGGTGTTACAGGCGGATGTGGCGGGAATTGGTGCGGAAAGGGAGACCAACCTTGGAACACTGAGTACATATCTGAATATTGTTTTTGTTGTTGTTCCCAATGTTTTTCCTGTTGTTCCCAATGTTGTTGTTGTTAGCCCCAATGGATGGTGTATTCATTATGAAAGGTGGTGAGGCGGGTATCTATGGATTGGTAGCTTGTATTGAGAGCTTGGTAATCCGTGCGAAGATCGGAAAGATTTTCCTCGATACGAGATAAACGGTCTTCAACGAAGAAAGAGGAACCCTCAGCTTGGTGTGAACTAGACAGAACGGAGGATGGATCCACGTCATCCATGGATGGCGGGACATGGAGTGGACGACGCGTAGCGGGGTCAGGATAAACAATGGCATTCAAAAGCCAATCCATTTGTGTGCGGTCAGGATTAATTTGAAGTTGATGAGCATTACAAGTAAAGATCCATAAATCGAAGGCCTCGTGGAGTGAGGGTGTGGCCCATTGTTTTCCGCCTTGGTAAGGCTTGAACAAATGCATTGCCTCGAGGACCTGAGTGGTCAAGAAACCCCCTCGGAAGGATAGGCTCCTCTGGAGAGAATTCAAGGCCAATAAATGGACTTTGAACAAGAAGGGTCAAGAGACCACCACAATTGATTTGGCCGGAAGTGGATCGTGCGATTCTTTGTAGCCGATTGACAACACAATAGCCAAAATGAGGCTTTAGGGATGTGTTGGCCATCATAACCATTAAGAGCTGTAATTCGATGGCGGTGACGGTACCCAAATCGTCGCGCGAAAAGACTACAGAGGCGAGAATGCGATAGGCCATCTTAAGAACTGGATGAACGATAGAAGATGCTTTGGCTGAGCTTGATTGGTAGGTGGAAATATTGGTGATGCATTCCCACCCTTGTGATAGAACAGTAGCGTTGAAATTTTTTATATTTTGTCGGTATGGGTCGTAAGTCTCGCTAAGATCCTGACCAACTAAGACTGCAATCTGATTTACATGAAATTGAAATTGGCAATTTGCAATGGGGAAGGAAAGCACATCATCGACAAAGGTTAGGGAAGAAAGGATTTCCCTAGGAGGCCGATTGTAAGACGGGGCATTAAGACTTGGAAGGTTGTTCCATCCCAAAATTTGGAACATCATTTGAACCTCGTCTAAGATGTGCAAATCCCGCAAGGAATCAACATGTGCAAACTTTTGGGACATGAACTGATGCCCTAGAAAATTTTCAAAACGAGTTCGATGTTGTTGGTCTAAAAAACGGACTTCCCAATTGTCGAGAAGGACGGGAGACGGATCGGGACTTGGGTACCTTTGTTGGCGTCTAACAGGTTTCTTTTTGGTAGCTACTGTTTTCTTACGCTTATGGGATGGTCCTTCCATTTGTAAATGCACGAAATTGGACACGGAAGAAAAGTCAACTGAAAGTCAAAGATTGTCACGTGTGAACGTGACCAAAATTTCAAGGTTCAAATTTTCGTTGACATACGCGGGAAAATTAGTTTATGGTATAGAAATGGGTTGTAAAACACGGAATAAGCACAAAACTACACACAAAACACAAGCTTCAAGTGAAATTTCGAGATGAATAGTAAGGAAGAATTTTACCGGGCGGATCCATGCGAAATCGTGAAGTTTGAGTCCATGAAATCCGTGTTTATCTTCAATCTCTAGCCTCCCCAAGCTTAATCTGCAAAAACATTGAAGAAATTCAACCATTTTTCACAAAAATCGGACCTAGGGTTTGAAAAACCTTTTTTTCACCATTGTTGCTCTTCAAAGCTTCAAAATAGGGAAGAAGATGAAGTGGAGATGAAGAAAACATACCAAGAATGAAGAAATCGCACAAGAAAAATCCAAATTTGCCAAGATTTCGGACTAAAAATCGCAAGGGTTGAGAGAAAAGTGGACTGGTCGTGCGTGAAAAAGAGAATAGACTGAAAGGGGTGCTGGTCGTGCGTTTTAAATGAAAGTGATATTCTCGCAGCACGGCCCGTGTCAGGCGGAACACAACCTGTGTTGGGTTGCAGTCCCTTAACAGCCTCTTTTCATTTTACGGAACACGACCCGGGCTAGGGGAAACACGGCCCGTGTTTTTTGGAAAATTCAGATCAGACTCTTTTTATTTTACGGAACACGGTCCGGGTCAAGTCGGACACGACCCGTGTTTTCTTTAAAATCAAAACAGGCCCTTTTCATTTTAGACAACACGGCCTGGGTTGGTATGAACACGGCCCGTGTAATTTTGTGAAAAAACTTCTTTTTTGGAAAATAAGCTGTCACGACCCGTGTTGTATGAACACGACCCGTGTTCTGGTTTTTTGAAATTTTTCGCCCATTTTACTGCTCTCTTTCGTGTGTATGTACCTTGTTACCCACGTGGTTGAGATTATGATCCGTTCTTCCGTGTTTATGGCATAAAATTTTGGAAACAATTGAAATGAAAAAGAAATTGTTCGGAAAAAAATGCAAAAAGTCTAAAAGTAAACAACATAAAGAAATAAAAATCCGGGTTGCCTCCCGGTCAGCGCCTTCATTTAAAGTTGTTGGCTCGACGTAGCCTGTATGTCATCATGTCAATCTTTGTAGCGTGAGCTATCCACTTTCGCCTCCTCTTCGTTCTTAGTGACAAAATCCTCATAATAAGGCTTCAACCTGTAACCATTGACCTTAAAAATCTTCCCGGTTTGTTGACTATAAATTTCTATCACTCCATGCTCAAACACGTTAGTAACAACAAAAGGTCCCACCCATCGGGACCGTAATTTACCAGGAATAAGTTTGAAACGAGAATGGTAAAGGAGTATCTTTTGTCCCTTCTCGAATACCTTGCATGAAATCATCCGGTCATGGTATGCCTTCGTCTTCTCCTTGTACGTCTCATTCTCGTATGCATCATTTCTGATTTCCTCAAGCTCTTGAATATCCAACTTACGTTTTATCCCGGCGTCCTCCACACTCATGTTGAATTGCTTAATCGCCCAAAAAGCTTTATGTTCGAATTCTACTGGCAAACGACATGGCTTCCCAAATACAAGACGATATGGTGACATACCGATAGGAGTTTTTAACGCGGTTCGGTAAGCCCATAGAGCGTCTTCAAACCTTACACTCCAATCTTTTCGGTTCGGGTTCACCGTCTTCTCCAAGATTTGTTTGATTTGACGGTTTGTGACTTCGGCTTGGCCATTCGTTTTAGGGTGGTATGCTGTAGAGACTCGATGTGTCACTCCATACATCTTCAAAACGGCCTCTAGCGTACGATTACAAAAGTGAGTCCCCGAGTCGCTGATGAGGGCATGTGGTGTACCAAATCGTGAAAAATATGCGATTTAACAAAGTCTACAACCACTTTCGAATCGTTAGTACGGGTGGCTTTTGCTTCCACCCACTTGGAAACATAATCCACCGCCACCAAAATATATGAAAATCCAAAAGACGGTGGGAAAGGCCCCATAAAATCAATGCCCCATACGTCAAAAATCTCACACACTAAGATAGGTGTGAGGGGCATTTGATCTTTGGCCTTCAAGTTGCCAGCCTTTTGGCATTGTTCACACGATTTGCAAAACGTGTACGAGTCTAGGAAAATACTCGGCCAGAAAAAACCAGAATCAAGTACCATATGAGCTGTTCGTTTTGGTCCAAAATGTCCTCCATAAGCTTGTGAATGACAAAAGTCTAAGATTGAAGGTACCTCTTTCATATCAACACATCGCCAAATGACTTGATCGGCACAATACTTCCACAAGTATGGCTCATCCCAAACATATCGTCTCGCTTCCTTCTTGATTTTATCTTTTTGAGCACGGGTAAGGTCGGAAGGAAAGGTGTTTGTAACCAAGTAGTTGACGATATCTGCGTACGAAGGAGTTGTTGCGTGAGTGGCAAAGAGTTGTTCATCGGGAAAAGAGTCATTCAATGGTGTCGGTTCTTCGTTGTTGATGATCCTACTCAAGTGGTCCGCTACCAAATTTTGCTTCCCGCTTTTGTATCGTATTTCCAAATCAAACTCTTGAAGCAATAGCACCCATCGAATAAGCCTAGGCTTCGCAACCTTCTTTGTCATAAGATACTTCAACACGGAATGATCGGAGAAAACGATGACCTTGGTTCCCAACAAGTATTGTCGAAACTTTTCTAAAGCAAATACTATGGCAAGAAGCTCCTTCTCGGTTGTTAAATAATTGCTTTGAGCTTGATCCAAGGTCTTTGAAGCATAATATATGACATGTGGAACTTTGTCCTTCCTTTGACCCAATACCGCCCCTACCGCATGGTTACTAGCATCACACATTATCTCGAACGGTAAATTCCAATCTAGCGGTTGGATGATGGGTGTGCTGACCAACAAATTCTTCAAGGTATCAAATGCTTGTTTGCATGCATCAGAAAATTCAAACTCTACATCTTTTTGTAAAAGTTCGCACATCGGTCGTGAGAGTTTTGAAAAATCATTGATGAACATCCGGTAAAAACCTGCATGGCTAAGAAAAGAACGGACCTCGCGGACACATGTACGGTAAGGTAAAGATTTGGTAATATCAATTTTGCTTTATCGACCTCTAGACCTTTTGCAGAAACGACATGACCTAGTATGAGACCTTGATCAACCATGAAATGACATTTTTCGTAATTCAAAACCAAGTTGGTCTCAATACATCTTTGCAAAATTTTTGTTAAATTCCCTAAACACTCTTTGAATGAATTACCGTACACGGTGAAGTCATCCATAAATACCTCAATAATCTCTTCAACATACTCGGAAAAGATACTCATCATGCACCTTTGGAATGTGGCGGGGGCATTGCAAAGCGCAAAAGGCATCCACCGATACGCAAATGTGCCAAAGGGGCACGTAAACGTCTTTTTCTCTTGGTCCTCCGGTGCAACGGGTATTTGGTGAAAACCGGAATACCCGTCTTGACAACAGTAATGAGTCTTTCCCGCTAACCTTTCCAACATTTGTTCGATAAAGGGTAGTGGGAAATGATCTTTCCTAGTAGAGGTATTTAGCTTTCGATAGTCTATGCAAACACGCCACCCGATTTGCGCACGAGTGGGGACTAACTCACCTTGTTTGTTTTCTGTCACGGTAATACCTGTTTTCTTGGGCACGACTTGCACGGGGCTCACCCATCTACTATCCGAAATCGGATAGATCATCACCGCATTCAACAACTTCAGAATTTCCTTTTTCACGACTTCCATTATTGGAGGATTCAAGCGTCTTTGTGCTTGCCTTGAGGGCTTGTAATTGTCTTCCATCAGAATTTTATGCATACAAAGTGAAGGACTTAAGCCTTTGATTTCGGCTATAGTCCACCCGATCACTTCTTTGTATTGCCTCAAGGTGGTGACTAACTCTTCTTCCTCCTCAACCATCAACTTGTTCGATATGATACCAGCGACGTATCATTTTCTCCAAGATAAGCGTGCTTCAAATGGTCTGGCAAAACTTTCAACTCGAGCTCGGGGGCTTGGACAACAGAAGGGAGAAGTTTTTCGTTAGTGTCTGGTATTTTCAGTTTTGGTGTATTAGGTCTCTCCATCTTCTTTTGCTCCAACATCTCGACAACCTCTACAATCTCCTCATCAATTTGAAATTTCTCAGCAAGCTCATTCACTGCATTCCTATCAAGATTTCTTTCCAACACAAGAGCTAGAACATCGGGGTTTGACAAATTAAAACATTATTTCGTGATTGGTTCAATGGTATCCATGAAATTTAAAGATGAAATATCAGCGGGATATCGCATGGCATAAAAAATGTTAGAATGTACTATTTCCCCATCGAATTCCATAGAGAGCGTACCCGCATGAACATCAATGTTTGTTTGTGCGGTACTTAAAAACGGCATCCCTAATATAATCGAATTCAGATTTGGTGCGCCATCATCTCCCATGTCCAAAACGTAAAAATCCGCTGGAAATACCAATTCATTAGCTTGAACTAATACGTCTTCTAATACACCTTTTGAGTGTACTATAGAACGATCAGCAAGTTGAATTAGTACCCCGGTCCTCTTTAATACGCCCATATTTAAGGTTTTAAAAACTGAAAATGGCAATACATTGATCGAGGCACCAAGGTCCAGCATGGCACGAGGGACGGTAATATTTACTATCTTGCAAGGAACCGCAAAAACTCCGGGATCCCTGCATTTTTTCGGTAGGCGTTTTTGTAAAACCGCAGAAATGTTTTCACCTACTTTTACCCTTTCATTGCCTTTTAATTTTTTCTTTGAAGAACAATGTTCCTTAAGGAACTTTGCGTATTTTGGAACATGTTTGATTACGTCTAAAAGAGGAATATTTACCTCTACCTTTCGGAACATCTCCAAAATCTCCTCGTCTTCTCTTTCACGTTTTGTATTATTTAACCTCGATGGGAACGGTGGTGGTGTAACTTTCGCTTCAACTTGAACTTGCTTTTGCTTCTTCTTGTCATCCTTCAAAACTTCATCCTTTTTCACCTCCAACTCTTCCTCTTCATTTTCGGTCATCTTCGGACCTTCGTACCCTTTCCCGCTTCCCAATGTGATAGCACACACATTGTGCTTTGGATTCTTCTCTGTTTGCGGTGGAAGTTTGCCTTGAGACTCAATCTTGCTCATAGAGCTAGCAAGTTGAGACACTTGTTGTTCCAAGCTTTTTATGCTCGCCTTTGTCTCATTTTGAAAAGTTTGGGTACTTGTAGCTAAACTTTTTACAATGTCCTCCAAGGACATACCCGAAGAGCCACTACTACTTCCTTGTTGCATTTGATTTTGAAGGGGAGGATAGTTATGTTGAGGCAGTGGCTGAAAATTTTGTTGGTGATGGTTAGGTTTGTAAAGTTGTCTTTGTGATGGTGGTCTCGGTTGGTAATTTGGGTTTTGTTGGTACCCCCAATTTGGATTGTTTCTCGGTTGGTCAAATTGCCTCTGGTTTTGGCCTTGGTATCCACCAACTGCTTGTACTTTTCCCGTGTCTTCTTGAAGCATAGGGCACATATCCGTTAGGTGCCCATATTGTAGACAAATACCACAAGCTCTAATTGGTGGTGGTTCTACTCCCTTATCCTTCGTTAACTGCATTACCGCCTTTGTTAATTCAAAAATTTGTTTCTCCATGTGCGGGGTTGACACTTCCTTAACCCCTCTTGGTGGGTCGGTATACCACTCATATTCCATCCGTGTATGTTTTGAGTCTTTCGACATCTTCTCAATGAGAGCTCGAATATGAGTTGGTGTCTTGTCAATTAGAGAACCACCACTCGATACGTTTATCAATCGCCTCTCCATTGGGTTCAAACCTTTGCAAATATAACGGAATAGTTGATACTCGTTTATTCCATGTTGTGGGCATCGGGCACACAAATTCTTGAACCGCTCCCAATAAGTATAGAGAGCTTCTCTTTTTCCTTGACTGATACCAGGGATCTCTCTTCGTAAACTTGAGGCTCTTGACTCAGGAAAGTATTTTTCAAGGAATAATCGTGCAAGATCATTCCATGTAGTGACCGACCCCGGTGGTAGGTCATACAACCATTCTTTTGCCGCATCTTGAAGTGAGAAGGGGAATGCCCTTAACTTGATTTAGTCCTCTGTGACATCATGAGGTTTCATCCCAACACAAACAACATGGAACTCCTTGAGAAACTTGTGAGGTTCCTCATTCTCCAGAGCACGGAAAGTAGGTAGCAGATGGATCAATCCCGACATTAGTTCAAAATTCATCATTGCGGGATATGTAATGCAGAGTGGTTGTTGGGTGACATCGTGAGTCCCTAATCACGAAAGGTTCTCTTGTCGGCCATATGGTGATTTCGGGTAGGAGATCCAGTGATCTCTACCTCGGGTATAACGAGGATTGTGAAATTGGGTTGTGGGGTATTTTGTATTGGTGATAATGGTGGTGAGGGTTCTTTGAATGAATATTAGGGTGATGAATATGGTGTATCTGTTTCGGTTTCACTTGAAATGGGTATTTCCTTCCAAATATTGATGACCGGAGGGTTGTTTGATGATGTCGAAGTTCTGGAACCCGACTACTTCTTTCGAAGCTTGGCTTGTTTCCGTAACTTCTTTGCTGTCTTCTCAATATCCGAATCAACTGGAATTGGTGTACCTATACGTAAAGATCTCGGCATAAACAATTAGTACTGCCGTATCCCCGGCAACGGTGCCAATTTGTTGAGATAAATATATATAAAGCTCAAGTTCGTGTTCACTGCTCAATTTACTATTAAGATAGTAAAGGGTAAGCATGGTCAGTCCACAGAGACCCGGGACAAGAGTAAATGCCAAAATTTAGTATTAGTACACTGAATATGTGGGGGGGGGGGGGGGTTTGTTGTGTTAAAAAAACTAAAATACTTAACATTTAAAATAGATCAAATAAGATGCAGTAAAATGAGAATCTGGCTCCATAAAACACATTTGACATGAGATTACAATTTAAGGTTATAAACTATGCAGGTTCCATTTAAGTTGATTTCTCAAGAGTATTAATAAGCTCTAATACCCTCAGTTCGTAAAATATATAATCAAAATATGCTCTTTGATTAAAATCTATCTTTCTTAGTAAAGATTTAAATAAGCTCTTGAATTATACTATAAAAATGTATTACGATTCAATTGAACAAATTAACACATCTCAAATGCTAGGATGCGTGAAAGTATGCAATTCAAATTACATTAGAATCAATCTCAACATAAAATTGAAATCAATGTTGTCACAAACATCTATTCATAAAACAATTACGGATTCTATAAATGAATATGACGATCATGATTCAAACATCAATTCAATTGGCCAAATTGAACTTAACATAAAAACCATTTAAAACATTCAACATCAAACTTGAATTACTAAACGGAAAACATGACATAGTTCTAACCAAATGCTTCACAATCTCACATCATGAGTTTCAAGGAACCAGAAAATATGCTAAATGTACTTACAAAAAAAGATTTAAACCAAGATCAAAAGTTTCCAAAGTGTTCTTGAAGTGTATGTTCTCCCAAATTTCGTTCTCTATCTGTCTGAAATGAAGTCCCCCTCAAAACTGCCCAAAAGTAGCCTTAAAACCGTGACCAAAACTGCCAAAGAAACAGTTTTTATACGCAATACGGCCCGTGTTTGATGGAACACGGGTTGTGTTCTTCATTAAGTTCTTCAGTTGGTCCGGACACGGCCCTTGTTAAAAGACTCTGTGAAATTTTGGCATTTTTGGGTTTTTCACGGCCCGGGTTGGTGTAACACGACCTGTGTTCAGCATGCAATCTTCGTTTCTTTGTCGTTTAAGCTCCGAAATGCCTCTATCTTCAATTCCAACGCTCCTAAGCTGCTTCCAATCAGTCCAAATGCTCTAATACGTCCTATGCCATCATTCAAAGCCGCTCCAACACGTCCAACATGCTCCATGCTTCCATTTTACCCTGAAAAATACACCAAACTTATGAAGTATTGAAGTCCCCGGAAAACAACTAAAAATGCATGTAAAAAGCTAAAAAAGGAAATAAAGAAAGGGAAAGAGGCTTAGAAAAGATGCACAAAATGCATCTAACATATATATATATATATATATATATATATATATATATATATATATATATATATATATATATATATATATATATATATATATATATATATATATATATATATATATATATATATATATATATATATATATATATATATTCACACATACACACATACTCTTGATTAGACTCTCCTTGGATAAACTTCCTCTTGAATGGGTTACTTGGAACTTTTTCCAACACGTTCAATCCTCTAACTGAATAATTTTTAGATGCATCATTATGTGATTGAGATGTATTTCTATTTTCATTACGACAACCATGACCACCATGGCCACCACTCTGACTAGCACCACGAGCTGGTCTTGATGCCATCTGTCAATAAACTAATAAATAAATCGTTTGATCAAATATGACCGATGATAGAAATAAGTGAAGTACATTGTATACATAATAGAAAATGGTCATTTTAGTTTAATGGGATTAATAATCGACGGATTAACGTACTTGCCACCCTTTAACAAGTATATAGTGAGGACTAATGAATGGTGGAAGTATTGGTGACGAAAAGTGTAAGCTATGAAAGTGATTAGTGGTGCTGGTGCGGGAATTTGTCACACACACTAAAGAAATGTAAGAGGAAAACAATGAAATTAAACCAATACAAAAATGTTCCAATCATACCACTACAAAATAACCTCCTGATGACTAGCAAGATAAAGAATGAAATTAAACCGATACAAAAATGTTCGTTCCATACAAAGATTAGTTCCATTCTTTTAATTTTGAAACTGAATTTGATTCTTCTTTCCAATTTTATTATTCTATTTGCGTTTTATAGCACATATGTAATTACATTATACCTTTATTCATTAGCTTTGTGACTTGCTCGATTTCACAACAACTAAATTACTTGATTCGAAATATATATTGATAAAATTATTTAATGAGTAGTTGAATATGTTTTCAATAAAACTCTTAATCGAAAACCTACTTCAATTAGGCTTTATGATAATATAGCTCTTGGTTTTTTAAGTAATTTAACATATTTCAAAATCTAACATCTGCTTTTTTTTCAAACATCTATACACTTAAAAGCATTTAACATATGTTGGGGTCAAATTAGTCACAATTAGGATCAATAATTAAAGACGTAAGTTTATTACTTTGAATTATGCAATAACTATTACTAGAAAAACACACTTAAACTTCAAAATTTGTTAATAAATAGCATGCCAATTTGCATTTGGAAATGATTTGTTTGACCACAAGTTTCAATCCGTATCTCCTATCCTATTGACATAAGAAATAAAATGCATACCTTACAAATACGAAGATCACATACAAAGACATACACATGTTGACTTTACTTTGTCAAACATTATCTCATAGAATGAAATGAAAGTAAGAATGGATAATAAACAAATAACCTAGTGTTGACTTTCCATTACAAATACCAAGATCACATACAAATACCAAGATCAAACCTTATCTCATAGTACGAAATGAAAGTTGAATGTATATTAAAGAAATTACCTAATTTGTTCAAGAGTCAATCACTCGTTTATAATTCAAGAAAATGGGTTGTTTGGTTGACCACAAGATGCAAACTTAATGACAGAAGTCGTCAAATGCATAAATAACAAAACCCCAGATCATAATTTCACCAAGAACAGACTAGTATTATCATATATGTAGTTGAGGTAAAAAACAGGGGACAATCCTAAACTGATCGTAACAAATGCTTGAAATCAGGGGAGGAAAAAGGGAAAATGATAATCAAAGTTCTAACATGTTTTAGCAAGACTAAGGAATTAAGAATTTTATCCATCTCAGACTCCTTGCTAGCTGTAATGCGTTAATACATTTAGATAAGTAAATTTGAGTTAATCTTAGTGTAAATAAGTTTTACCAGGTTTTTATATGAGTTAGGATGATTAGAAATCCATTTAGGAGAAGTTTAAACCTTAAAAGTGTCAAAAATAGAGTACACTGGTCGTGTCCAAGTCACATGGGTCGTGTAGAGAACTTTTGGAAACTGTTTTGGCCTCTACACGACCAACACGGGTCGTGTCTAAGTACACGGGTCGTGTACTTATTACAATGAGCATCCAGTAGGTTTACACGGGTAGCGTACGCAAAGCACGGGCATGGTTTAAAAGTTAGTGACACTAACATTGGGAGTTAGCGCCACTAACTTGCTCAGTGCGGTTATATTTGACAGCAAACCTCATTTTCTCCATTTTCGAACCAAAAACCTTCTTAGGCAATTTTCAGAGCTAAAAGTGCGAAATTAGGTCATTTTGATCAAGGGTTTTGGGTAGAAAAGCTTGAGGAAGTCGGGTTTAACACTCGAAACGTGTTCTCAATTTCTTAATTTACGAGGTTAGTAATTTCAGGTTTTAGGGTAACAAACCCTAAATGTCTAAATCTGAAAGTATGCTTTAATTCATCTCATGTGTTGCTAGTAGGTTGTTAATATATGTTGTATTGAGTCTTTGTTGCGATTATTGTGATGTTTTAACGGTTGAATAAGTAAAACCATGAAATCAAGGGTTTCAGTTTGATAGCGTATGTTATTTACAATTTGTGATCTTTATTGTCTACTGATTTCTTGATCCTTTGAGTTGGATATTATTTAGATGTCTGAGGATGTTCGAGATATGATAGGTGATGCCATTTTATAGCTGATACTCATAGGAGGGAAGGAGATACACAAAGCCCGGGTGAACCACGAGCTGAACAGACATCAGGTGAGTAGTTTTACTTCATTATTTATGATTGGATAGTAATATAAATGTGTTAATTGTAAATTCTAATTGGTTGAGATAACCAATTAGTATGAGTTAAACAAGGTTGAGAATTCCTTGATGCAAATGAGTACTTGGTGTGAACGAGTACACTAAATGACTAAGATAGTCAAAGAGTATGAGATTAACGACTTTATATGTTAGAAGTTTGTTGAGCAATATGGTATTTATTGAGAAATGAATTAATGATTACTAAGTTTCGAGCATTTGCTCACTAAGCTTAATTAGCTCATAAAAATTGTTTGTGTTGTATGTGTTATAGGTGACAGGGGAAAGAAAGTTACAGAGGGATGAATGACATAACTTGGGACTATACTTTTGGACTTTTTGTGAATTATGACATACTCTTTTGAAACTTATGTACAGTTTTGTGAAAATAGTCTTTTGTAACCCAGTTTTTTTTTTGGGACATGTTTGTATTAAGTAATTGTGCTTATGATAACTACTTGTCCTTCTGTTGCTTAACTTTGATTACACCATTAAACCCTTGTGGATATTTGAGTAATTATTGGTGTAATTTGGAGATAAGAAACTGGGTGTTACACTAGGTAAGTAATTGTTGCCCAATTTCAGCGATTGATTGGAGAGGGGAGGTTTCCGTGTCTAATCCGTCGGTATTCCCTCTCTAAACTTGCAAAAAATCTGGATAATTAACCCTAATGAATTCGGTCGGTATTCCCTCTCTAATTTGCTACGGAAAAATTTATGTGTCTAATCCGTCTATGAAACCCACATTTCGTAGTGTTTGATATACTGAATATGATAACAACAATGATACAAGGTAGTACGATGTAGTTGTTATAAAAAATTCAAAACAATTCAAAAAAATAAGATAATGTAGCAGAGTTACCGTCCTCTTTACCCAAAAAAAAAATTCAAAAAAATAAGATAATGTAGCAGAGTTATATATACACAAATAGAAAAAAATCACAATTTGTGGAGTAAGTAAAAAAAATAGTATTTTAACATAAATTTTGAAACACTTCTTTATATACAATATTAAAAATTTTGAAAATTTTTGGTATTGTCCCGTTTATTTGGTTTTGATTGTGTAGTTGAGGAAAGACGTACAAGCACAATAAGTTCTTGAGAATTTCTATGTCCAATGGTATAAATAGAGATTCTATACGATACCTGAAATCTTAAATGGTGAGACCTTTTGTTTATCCCTTATCTTATGAGCTACAACAAACATTTAGCCTATTTAACTTTAGAATGTTTTATTAGATCGGAGTGAATTTTAATTTTAGTTTTGGATATAATTTTCTATTAAACGCTCTTTTGTATCCGAATTATTAAACAAAAAAAAAAAAAAAACGGTTATGAAAAAGTTTTGGTGGGAAAAAACAATAAGAATGAGTGTAACTATGTATACGTTATATTTGATTTGCTGAACTATAATCCTATCCTAATAAATAAGTAACTTAAAGCCACATGTCATCTCCTCATTGATTTTGACACATGTCATTTTCTCATAATTTTGAATTTCTTAAAAAAATTGTTTGAATTGAATGTATTTAATTCCAATAATTTATAACTTAAGCAATAAATTAGGAACCTAGCAATTTAATTAATGGATTCTAACAATTTAATTATCACTTAAATGAAATGACAAGATAATGCATCATATTGTCATTTTCTTCTCATCGAAGATACATATGTCAATAATTTCGGAAATGTATCATGATGATTAATGGATTTTTTTTCGAATGTCATAGATCTTTAATGCAGGTCCAAAAACAAACATAAAAATACATTTACGTTTAAAAATTTTATTATACTAATTTTATAATTAATATATCTTATATAGTTTACTAAGTTTGGATAACCTTTGATTTATTATGTCTATTAAAAATATAATAACTAATTTCCATAATAGAATTAAAATATTTAACATAATAATAAAAAAACACGGCACACACGCGCATGCACGCACGCACCAGGGTCGGCCTTAAGGGTATTCAAAATGCATGAACGTAAAAAATTTACGTTTAATATATTAGTGATGGAAAATCCATCGGTAAACCTTTACAAATTCCGTCGTTAAAAAGTTTTATTGATGGCTCATTTTTTACTATTCACTATTATTGATCAGTTTCGCATAAATATATATTTTAAAATGAAACATGTTATATTCATAAATGAATACAAAAATTCTAAAATATTTTATGAAACGATATATTATAATAAGTACACAATATATTCTAATTGAAAACTACATACTTTAATTTTAATTGAAAACATCAACATACTAATGTCGTCGTCGCATTGCGCGGGTACACACCTAGCAGTGAAGCAATATTATTGGGTAATCGTGTTATAGAAATAGAGATTATATCTTGAAATAATATTGGAAATCGTACGTTTATTCCAAAAATGTCTTTGACGCCTTCAGATAGAAGAATTTCTTTCAAATTTCAAAGGAAACAATTTTCATTGAGTGTATGTTTTGCAATGACAATAAATAATAGTCAACGACAATCGCTATCAAAGGTGTGTTTGTTTCTGAGACAACCAGTCTTCACACACGACAAGTTGTATGTTATATTTTCAAGAGTTAAAAGTAAAGATAGATTAAAAATGTTAATTTTAGACGACGGTAAACTTAACAATAGAACAACAAATGTTGTATTCAAAGAAGTCTTTCAAAATTTGTAATTTGTTATAATTGTTCAAAGTTTATCAACATTATGTTGTAGTGTTTAATTTAATAATGTATACATCCAAAAATTTCATTATATATTGTCGAGAATTTGTTATACATAATTATTAGTGTTTAGGTTTTTTATTTAATAATTATTTTGTATCATCCCGTGTAATACACGGGTCTTACAACTAGTAAATAACTAAATTGGTATCTCTTATGTATTATAAAATCATAATATTTAACTATATAGTATTAATTATGATCCTTTTGTAAAACATGTATAATGAAGACGTAAATAACTTTGAAAAAGAAAAATAAATAAATAAAACAACTCGATTTTTAAAAGCTTTTTGCAAAACCCCCCATCTTATAAAAAGAAAAGTCTACATATCTCCTCCTAGCCATGTTGAAGACTTGTGATTTGAAGAAAAAGGTAAAATAGTGTAGTTACAACTTCCATGTGTGAGAAAGGTGTAAAATAGTGTTGTTACTTGTGTGAGAGGAGGTGAGTAGGATTTGCTCGAGTTTAATCATTAAGAAAATATATGGCTCACTGCTTATACCCCTGTAAAAAGTTGATTTCATCATCTTTGAAGTGTGTTGGTGGGGTCTAAATCTAATAGTCTTTTTAAAGGCTAACTTCCACTTTGTACCGCTCTTTTTCTTCTAAGGATATGGATATCTGTCCAAGTCGGTAATAAAAGAAGGAAGATGATAATGAACGGAGTACCGCTCTTTTTATAAAATTCAATTGAAACTCTCATAAACCCGAGAAGTCATGTGGATCTTGGTTCCAGAAATGCTGTTCATTTTTTGAGGGTTTAGTACGAAATATAAGAAGCAGTTTCTAAATATAAGTTTATATATATATATATATATATATATATATATATATATATATATATATATATATATATATATATATATATATATAAACAAATTCAATAATGTTACGAAGAGTAAAAAAATGTCCTTAAATTTTTTAGCAACGAAATTTGCGTAGGATTAGCAACAAAATAATGCAAGGGATTAGCAACAGAATTTAGCAAGGAACTAGCAACAGATAAGTCATTTGATAATAGGGCTGTAAGCGAACTGAATGCACACGAACGAGGGCTTGTTCATGTTCGTTCGTTTAAGTTAGTTGAACAAACGAACAAACACGAACATATAAACGAACGGGTTTTATTGTTCAGGTTTGTTTGTTTAACAAATTATATTGTTCATTTTCGTTCGTTTATATTCATGAACATGTTAAACGAACACAGATAGACAAAACAGAATTGAACATATAACATTGCAATATAATCAAACACAATTGTACATATGTGAATATAAAAGGAACTTAAATGAACAAACATAACGAAAGTTCATGAACATAATTGAACGAACGGGACCATTGTTCATCTTTGTTAGTTTAAACTAAACAAATGAAAAATTGTGTTCATTTTCGTTCGTTTATTAAATAAACGAACTTTCAGCCGAACAATTCACGAACGGTTCGTTGAACGTTCGGTTCTTTTACAGCCTATTTGACAATGTAAATATTCTATCACTGATCCGTCGCATAGTTATAAAAGATTACCGATGGATTATTTTGCCGCTAATATACTAAACGTATATTTTTCCGGATCACCGTAATGACATAAGCCCTATGCAGTCGCATACATGGTGCACCCTCGTAGGGACGTCCCTAAATCCAACATGAAAGTAGAATAGATATTAAAGCCAGTTACTTTTGAGTAGGTCCTGCCCGTGGGTGAAAAGGTATGTGCTATTATGCTGTCATGCATTGGAGATTAGAACTCCCCACGTCTAAAATGCCAAACTCACTGTTCTCAAAATTTACAGAAAGTTTATAAGATATACGCTGAAAATTTAACTACCTCTCTTGCACTTTAGGGATCTCAAGGAACCCTCTTTATAAAGTGAAATTTTGTGTGAAGTTCCTTTAACCTTTTTCAGAATCGTGACGGATCCAATTTTGTTTTCAAGAATCATCACCTATCATGTCATAATAGATATCTTTTATTCATGCAATTCTAATATTACTTTCTATATAATAAAGCAGATTTACTTGTATAAAATATTTATGAACATAGATAGATTTGCGTTACATATACGTCAGCAGTAAGTAAATAAAAATTATAGATATTATAAAAGATCCGTAAAGAACGAAGATACTTTGGAGAAAAAGAGAGTTTGCGTAAAAGTAGTAGTTTTCTAGGAGCTTGTAAAATATCCGAACAATTAAATCTAAATATTCAATCCGAAAATCTGTTGTAAAATTAATGGAAATTTCCGGATATCCAAAATTTGTGTATCTTACTTTTAGGATTTGAATTTGGATAATAAATTTAGAAGTTTTCATATATTAGTATTATAAAAACTGTAAATATACATAAATATTTAATTGTTTATTTAAAGTATTATTTTAAATGGATATTTTGAATTATTGTGACTCTGATAGGGTCTTTCCTTACTTCCTTTAGGTTCTAATTCTGAAGTTTCGCCTCTGATTCTGCATATTACAGAGCATGTATGGGAAAATCTTGATCTTTTTATCAATACTCAATAGTGAATGATTACCTGCTTCCACAAGTCTTGCAGTTGCGGTGGTGTTAGTAATTTCATCAGTTGCATGATTAAAGCTACTTTAATGTTTGAAGCTCTCTCAAGGAATGGTGATAGTCTTTGGTGTGGTAACAACAGTGGCATGCCGTCGATGGCACATGCCTAGGTGATGCAGCAGTGGCGGCTAATATATTCGTTATAAATGTTTTATGAAACTATTGACAATTGAGTCCATTGTATATGATTTTATGAACTTAATATTTGATACCAAGCGGGGCTAAAGGCATGGTATCTTCCATGGTCCAACCCAGTTTCAGACACACGTGTGCAGATGAGAACAAAAGTTCACAGAAGTGTATCAAGAGATAAATCCAATATTTTTATAATCCTATATACAATTCCTACAAACCATTGAAATGTTTACAAATGCCCCTTATTATTTTGTTATTAATTTATTCTAAGGCGAATTTAAAAAAAAAATAAATTTTTATAAAAGTTTAAATTAACAGTATGTTATTTTTTTCAATTAAGTCACTAAGTTTTTGGTTTTTTTTTCAATTAAGCTATTATGTTTTCAATTTTGTTTCAATATTGACAATTTGACCGGTCAACCCGGTTTTCAACAGATGTGACGTGGTGACCTGTAAATTTTTGATGACATGACGCTGATATAACATGGTGACGTGCACTTTCTGATGACATCATTTTGTCGATGTTAAAATTGGAAAAAAAATTAGTGACTTAATTAAACAAAACAGTGTTATAATCAAACTTTTAAGATGAGTTTGGTCGTCTAACAAGTCTCAACATTCTTTTTGCAATGTCAACTATTACTTGATAATGTCTTGAAAAACACCAACACTATCATTGCATTCACCATTATGCGATGTATATGTGTATTTTATTTAATCTTGTTGGAGATACAAGTCCCTATAATCAAGTTTTTTGATTCATTTGTGTTGGATTAGGTGTCTAAGCCATGACTGTAAATTGTATTTATCTTGTTAATTGAAGCAAAGTCCATTTGGGTTGCCCTCATAGCTGGAGGATTGATGTAGAGTTCAGTAGAAAGAGAGGTTGATTTATTTGATTCTTCGAATGGTTTAGAAAAGGCGTGTTTGTGGCACTCTCGCCTTGGTCATATTAATAAGAAACGCATCGCCCAACTCCAAAAGGATGGAGTGTTGGAATCATTCGACCTTAAATCGGATGATGTATGCGAGTCTTGTTTACATGGCAAGATGACAAAATCACCATTCAAAGGTTCCTTTGAAAGAGGTGAAGGTTTCTTGGATATCATACACACAGATGTGTGTGGTCCCTTCAAAACAACTACAAAAGATGGCACACGGTTCTACGTGACCTTTATTGATGATTTTAGTAGATATGGGTATATCTACTTAATAAAGCACAAATCAGATACCTTTGAAAAGTTTAAAGAGTTTAAAAACTAAGTAGAAAATCAGTTAGGCAGAAAGATAAAGATGCTTAGATCCAACAGAGGCGGTGAGTATCTTAGTATCGAGTTTCTCGATTATCTAAAGGAATGTGGAATAGTTTCACAGTTATCTCCTCCCAGGACACCACAGTTGAACGGTGTTTCTGAGAGACGAAACCGAACCCTGTTGGACATGGTTCGTTCCATGATGAATCGAGCTTCACTTCCAATTCATTTATGGGGGTATACCTTAGAGACTGCCACCCATATCTTTAACCTTGTCCCAACCAAGAAGGTTGCTAAAACACCTCACAAGATGTGGACAGAGAAAGTTCCCTCGCTGGCACACATCAAAGTCTGGGGTTGTGAGGCTTTCATGAGACGAGAGACTCAAGACAAACTCGCAGAAAGAAGTGAGAGGGGCTATTTCATCGGATACCCGAAACAGCCATTTGGATACTTGTTTTATAGACCAAGCGAGGACGTGGTCTTTGTAGCTAGACGAGGAGTCTTTCGAGAGAGAGAGCTCTTTTCCAAAGAGGACAGTAGGAGTACTGTTGACCTTGAAGAAATTCAGGAAACACCCGATGAAACAACCTTAGGAGAATCTAGCCACCAACATGAGGAAGAGGTTCATGTTGGACCGACTGACATCTCATTGCCCCTTAGGCGTTCGGGTAGAGTTAGCATGCCACCCGAGTTTTATGGTTTTGACATCGCAGCGGTCGTCATGCGGTCAAAAATAAGAAAACCTAACACACACTTAGCACAGTGGAAGTCAGGGTCGATCCGCAGGAGTTACATGGTCAAGTCAGGTGATAGATTACCAACTATAGTGTCACGCTATAGTCAGAGGGCTTAGTTCCCACACTTTTGACTACTGATCCCCGAAAACATAAACCAAACAACCTCAAAACAAGCATAGACTAAGCTAAGCTTCAACTCAAACCTAGTTACTTTCTGAAATCAGAAGTACATCTCTGCTTCAGAAGCAACAAAGGCATCCAAAGAAACCAAACAATCACAAGGCATGAACTGAACCAAATAACTAAAAGTCCAGATGACAGTCACTGGCTAGAGTCCAAACCTAAAAGCTAACCTAATTGGCTACTGAAATCAGCAAAGGAAAACAGTCCCAACAAGGTCATAAACACATCCAAACATCAAACAAACAAACACAATCCATATCAAGCATCAAACACCGAAAAACCAATATTACTTGTAACCAAATGATTATTATAAACCCAAAACAGGTTCCAATCAATACAGTAACAAGAACTAAAAAACAGTAACTAAAATGCTCAAGGTCGGTGGTTGTCACTCCCACAAACCCTAGCCACTAATGCTAACTATTAAACTAAAAAGAAATTAAACATAAAAACCTGAAATACCAAAAGGTAGTTGCTGGAAACGAGTTCTTGGAGTCAAAGAGCCTCTACGGTCGATTTTTCACCAGGGTTTTGCTCGGGTTTTCGGCTGAAAACACCTCTATTTATAGTTGCAAATTTTACGCAACCGCGCCGCGCATTTGTGGTTTCCGCGGCACGCGTAGGGTTTTATCCCCGTTTCTTCGGACTTTGAATTTGTTCCACCGCCTTGAATCAGCGTCGCGCCTTCTTAATTCCCGCGGCGCGCGTACGTATTTTCCTGATTTTTCCTTATTCTCCAAACTTCTTCCAATTTGTACGCTTTTGGTCCCTGTTTTAATTATTGTCTTCCAAACAAGTACCGGCACGAAAAGTGAGAATACCACGATATATATGATATAATTTCACTAAGAATAGGGCTCAACAACGACTAAAATATGTAATATCACTAGGCGTTGTCAAACACCCCACACTTGTGTCTTGCTTGTCCCCAAGCAAGAGAGTTTTTAATAAATTCTAAGTAAGACTCAAATAATTTTTGACTGTGTTCAGTTTCAAAGTTTATTGCTTTATGAGTTAGAGTGAAATAGTTCGTGAAAACATAATCAGAGTGTTCTTTGGAATTCATGGCTTTCTAGAAAACCCTTGATTATGAAATTTCTGTCCACAATGAAGTGTACTTACTCATTTAGATTCTAAAGGCCATTAAGGAATTGTCCATGACTTTCGATGCTGTCCGTGTAACGAGCTTTCGGAAATACCATCCCAAACCAGACGGTCTTAGGTGGTAAGGTGCATAAATGCCTCTTCGAGGCCACCCTTTTCGGACCTACCGGCTCGAACAACAAAGGCCACAGATTGACATTTCCTTCCTAAATTCCAATCCTAAAATACTCCAATCGTCTAACTCCTAGAACTCAACTTGTTTGAGTAAACTAATAGCATGATAACAACTACATAGTATCTCTTGAAAAATACTAGTGCTATAAACAATCACAAACCATTCGTTTCAAACTTACAATTTATTAAAAATTGAAAAAGTTGCTAAAAATTTGAAAATTGGTCATTTCTGCAAAAATTTCAAAAATTACTATTTCGACCGTCCACACCCCACACTTAAACCCGTACAACGTCCCCGTTGTATAAAATTTATTTAGAACAAGGGAGAAAGAGTTACCCCTTTTGGACGGTAGATTGCTTGGTTGGTACTCGGTATCACATGTACAAATTTGAACAAACAGGTTCTCGATTTCACAATCTGGAGTTGTAGCGTAACAGTAAACACGCCGATGGTCAAGACAAGTGGAGGGGGCACGGTGACCCCACACTTGTCTGAGACAACTCCTTCCTATTTGGTATAACATGCATGACTCAACAAAACATTAAATGCAAACAGATAAATGAAATATAGAATTGTACAATAAGCAAAATGTATGTGTTGCGGATGACCGCAGCGCGTGATTGAAGGACGCGCGTCGCGGTAATTACGTGAGTTGAAATCAACGTCGAATGGGAAAAGACCGCGTCGCGTACTGTAATGGTGCCGCAGCGCGGTAATTTCAGCAGATTACTCCAATTTCAAATCTCACAAGAAACAATTCAACACACAAAACCATTACTTTATTATTATTATCTACTTCCTTCAAGAGGCTTATTGTCCTAAACAACTTTCCTAAGAATGAATCTTTCAACTAATCCTAACAAAATGCAAATCAAAATGTACTAAAAGAAATCAAAAATAATTACATACATTCCTTTCAAATATGAGCAGTGTTATCATAATCATGTTCATCTTCTTCTGGATCCTCCTCCATGGGCTCCTCCTCTTCGTCTCTGATCGTCGGTTGGGGTCTTGGTGGAACACACCTGTTCTTCGCCATGAGTACGATCATGCAGTCTGCTAACCACAGGAGCTGCGTTTGTGTATTCTCCGTTCTTTTATCTACCTCATGTGCTGCATACGACTGGACCTGGTGCTCCCGCATGTGCGTCTCCATGGTTTCTTTAAGTGCCTTTACCTCATCCGTAAGGAAGCAGGATTCCATCGTAGCAGGGGATAGACTGCGGGGTAAACCGGTGGCTGGCCTTGACCGCTTCCGAGATGTAGTCGGCTCAGACCGAAGTGCCGGGAAAGGCATACGGTCAACGGACGGGATTCTATCGTCCACGTATATCACCTCCCGCGAGGTGGTCACAGGCGGGCAAAATAAAATTGGAGGTATAACCTCCAACCCGTCGGTCGTGTGCTCGAAAATCAATCCATACGAATCTGCCAGTCTAGTGATGAAATCTCCCCCTCCCAATGCAGTTATTGTCATAGGTGCATCAGTGATTTGCTTGAAAAAGTCAGCAACAAAATATAGGATGTTACAAGTTTCCAACATCCGTGTCGCTGACCACATCAAATGCAGCTCCCGGGGCAATACTTTTTCTTCATCCGCACGCGGCCACAGCATGGTGGTGATGAGCCGGTGCAACATGCGGTGGGCTGGAAAATGCATGTAACATTCCCGGACAGTGTTTTCATGGTACCGGGTGGAGGCTATCGTGCCCAGTACTCGGTTGGTGAAAAAGAATCACCGATAGTACGGTGGCGCGCCTGTGGAACACCTCGAATGCCGGTGACTATGACTCCTCTTCAGTGTAGAGCCCGATGCGGTACCCGAATTCCCGCAAGGTATAGCTGTGGTCTTGATTTCCCAGACGAAATCTCATAGTCTCCTCGGTGTCCATACCAGTCCATTTGTTATCAAAGTGATAACTGGCGAGGAATTGAAGGAAGACCTTGCGGTAAACAGGCTTGTTCATTTGTGTTGCATTTTCCAGTGCCCGGCAAGTATAAGTTAACTCCCCCTCTTCGTACCCTCCTTGGACTAGCCAGTCCTTCTGATGATCCAGAATTCCGGATTCCCTGGTCAAGTCCCAATTGACCGTGCGGCTTGGCAATATGCGTTTGTTTTTACACAGACCCCGGCGGTTGAAAAAGCTAGTCGTGCGTACCCGATCAGTCCGTGTAGTCAAGGAATTCCAGTCAATTGTTTCAGAGCTACCTGATGACGACATAATGCCTGCGGAATGTATAAAAATTGAGAATGAGTTTACTGTCCAGAGGTTCGACGCGGCGCGGTCGTAACATCCCGCGACGCGTCAAATGAACATTCATGTTGCGCGTCGTGGACTGTACAGACCGCGGCGCGGCGAACGATTTCAGCCAAAAAAATTCGATCATTCTGTCTAATTCAATCCAGTTAACTCTAATTTACCAATTGGGTTTCATGGAATACAGTACTATAAACCTGATTTGACTATCAATTGCATCAGATGATTACGACATTGTGAATTACAGCATCATTTAGGCAAGTTCATGACTTATAAAGACAAAGAGAAGAAAAGAAGAACTTACTTGAATTTCAGTGAAGAGAAAAGAATGCAGATGACTTGATTGATTGAGAGGCTTTTACCGCAGTGAAAAGAATCACGAATTACGCAAATTGGTTATATGCAGGTGTGGGAATTTTGGATAGCTTTCAAAACTCTGTTTTAGTGATTAACTTTAATTTCAAATTAAGATAAGGCCGCGGCGCGGGAAGCTTCTATCCGCGTCGCGTATAAAAATCTGATTTTAATTGTAATCACGAAAACTCGATACGCGCGGCGCGGATCCTAAGATCCCGCTTCGCGGTATTGCAAAATTACCAAAATGACCCCACACTTGCTCTTTACTCACCGTGATCAAATGGATGTAATGAATTACTATGCAAATATACAAATGACGATCGGGTTGCCTCCCGACAAGCGCTAAGTTTAACGTCTTCAGCCAGACGTACACTTACCTGATTTATGCAGTATACACTGGAACATCTACCACGAACTCGACTCTTTCCACCTCCAGTTTCTGGAACGTGCCCGCCACGACATAAGGTTTGAGCCTATGTCCATTGACTTTAAATGGTTGACCACCTTTCAGGTCCTGAATCTCTATTATGCCATAGTCTGTGATGCTGACCACTGCATAAGGGCCATTCCATTTACTCCTGAGTTTCCTAGGGAACATCTTCAACCGCGAGTTGTACAGCCACACTTTCTGTCCTACCTCAAAAGTTTTCAAGCGGAGCTTGGCGTCGTGATATCGTTTCATCTTTGATTTGTATGTGGGCGCATTTTCATATGCTTCATCTCGTAGCTCTTCTAACTCTGACAGTTGGAGTTTCCTTTCTTTTCCTGCTTCCGTGTAGTCCATGTTGACTTGTTTGACTGCCCATAAGGCACGGTTGGCTAGCTCAACCGGTAGATGACAGCCTTTCCCATAAACCAGCTGGTATGGAGTGGTTCCAATTGGTGTCTTGAAAGCAGTTCGATATGCCCAAAGCGCGTCATCCATCCTTAGTGACCAATCTTTCCTATCGGTTTTGACAGTCTTTTGCAGAATTTCCTTTATCTACCTGTTAGATACTTCCACTTGGCCACTCGTCTGCGGATGATAGGGTGTTGCAATCCGATGATTCACTCCATAGTGCTTTAGCAACCTTCCAAATTTAAAATTCTTGAAGTGAGACCCTCCATCACTTATGATTACTCGTGGAACTCCATGCCTAGTGAAAATGTTTTTCTTTACGAATTTACACACCACATGGTGGTCATTCGTACGGGTCGCCTCTGCCTCGATCCATTTAGACACATAATCCACTGCTACCAGAATGTAGACATAACCATGTGACCTAGGGGAATGGACCCATGAAATCATTTCCCCAGACATCGAAAATGTCCACTACCAAGATTGGGTTCAAGGGCATCTGATCCCTTTTTGATATGTTTACTAACTGTTGGCAGTTGAGGCATTCTTTAGCAGTTTTATGTGCGTCCCTGAAAATTGTTGGCCAGTATAACCCAGCTTCGAGAATCTTGTATCCTGTATTTTTACCACTAAAATGCCCTCTACATGCTGACGTGTGGCAGTGCTCCAATACTTCATTGATTTCACTATCGGGTACACATCGCCGAATTATTTGATCCTCTCCCACCTTGAAAAGGTCAGGATCATCCCATATAAATGTTTTTGCATATGTGCGGAATTGCTTCTGTCTTTGTTTGGTCCAATGTGTCGGTATTGCTCCTGTAGCCAAGAAATTCACGTAGTTCGCATACCAAGGAGCTCCAGCAAGCTCCAGCAGCTGCTCATCTGGGAATGAATCCTTAATTCCCGCTTCCAGTCCTTCAGCTGGCAATCGAGAAAGATGGTCTGCCACGACATTTTCTACTCCCTTTTTGTCTTTAATCTCCACATCGAACTCTTGCAACAGACGTATCCATCTAATCAATCTTGGTTTAGACTCCTTCTTTGCAAGCAAGTGTCTAACAGCGCTATGATCAGCGTAAACTACTACCTTGGATCCCCAAATGTATGATCGAAACTTATCTTATGCAAATACTACGGCAAGTAATTCTTTTTTCAGTAGTTGTGTAATTTAATTGAGCTTCAGAAAAAGTTTTACTGGCGTAGCAAATAACAACAGGTTTCCGATCCACTTTTTGACCTAATACTGCACCAGCTGCATAGTCACTGGCGTCACACATTATTTTGAACGGTTGAGTCCAATCAGGCGGTTTCAGGATAGGAGCTTCGACCAATTTATTTTTTAGGATATTAAATGCTTTTACACATTCTTCATCAAAAATAAATGGCGCGTCTTTCAAGAGAAGACCGCAGAGAGGTTTGGAAATGGTACTAAAATCTTTGATAAACCTACGATAGAAACCTACGTGACCTAAAAAAGATCTAACCCCTTTCACTGATGTTGGGGGTGGCAACGTGGATATAACCTTGACTTTAGCACGATCAACTTCGAACCCTCTCTCAGAGACTACATGACCTAACACTATCCCTTTTTTGACCATGAAGTGGCTCTTTTCCCAAGAGAGCACCAAATTTGATTCGACACATCTTTCCAATACTTTCTCCAATTGACCCAAGAAGGCTTCGAATGTTGGTCCAAAGATTGAGAAATCATCCATGAAAATTTCTAATGCATCACCAATCATATCATAGAAGATTGCCATCATACATCGTTGAAATGTCACAGGCGCATTACACAACCCAAATGACATTCTACGAAATGCAAATGTGCCAAAGGGACACGTGAATGTTGTCTTTTCCTGGTCCTCCGGGTGAATTGCAATCTGATTGTACCCAGAATACCCATCCAAGAAACAGTAATACTTCTGTCCTGCCAGCTTTTCCACGATCTGGTCAATGAATGGCAGCAGAAAATGGTCTTTGGAAGTAGCAGTGTTGAGCTTCGATAGTCGATACAGAATCTCCATCCAGTTACGGGTCTTGTGGATACCTTATCACCATCCTTCGTATCCACAACAGTTATTCCAGACTTTTTCGGCACTGTCTGTGTCGGGCTGACCCATTCGCTGTCAGAAATCGGGTATATGATTCATGCATCTAACCATTTGAGAACTTCCTTTTTTACAACTTCCTTCAAATTGGGATTCAATCTCCTCTGCGTATCCCTGGCCGGTTTAGCTCCTTCTTCTGTAATGATTCGATGCATGCACGTAGTCGGACTAATTCCTTTTAAGTCCGCGATTGTCCAACCAATGGCTTCCTTGTGCTTTTACAATACCTTGAGCAATTCCTTCTCTTGTTCCACTGTCAAGTCTGCTGCTAAAATCACGGGCAAAGTATCCTTGTCTCCTAGAAAGGCATACTTTAGGTGTTCTGGTAGCGGCTTTAATTCCAACTTTGGTGGTTCTTGTAAGGAGGGTTTCAATGTCCTTGGGATCTCTATCGGTAACTTCTCTACGTGAGCACATTCTTCAGACTTCAAACCCTTCTCTTCTTCTACTTCTTTTTGTTGCTCATCATCTTCGACACTTCCTTCTTCTTGAGTCTTCATTGCCTCTGATTGTAGTACGTCAGGAGTGAACTGCTGCACTAGCTCATCTATGATATCTACCTGATAACACTCTTCTTCTTCCATGCTACTTCCCTTGGCATTGGCATTGAAAATGTTGATCTTGGTCTGTTGATGCCTAAAGGATATTCCCATATCTCCAGTGCTACAATCGATATTTGCGTTAACAGTGACTAAGAATGGTCGCCCTAAGATGATCATGGGTTGTTCTCCATTGGTCGCCTGACGGGTGTCTAGGACTACAAAATCTGCTGGGTAATAAAATTCTCCCACTCTGATGATAACATCAACTAGCATTCCCCTAGGGATCTCTGTAGACTTATCAGCTAGTTGCAAAATTATGTCGGTAGATTTCATGGTACCAAACTCGTGCTTATCAAACAACTATCCAGGTAATATGTTCACACTTGTACCTAAATCTAACAAAGCCCTTTTTATGTGCACATCACCTAGATCCACGGATATGAGAGGAACTCCAAGATCCTTCATCTTGGGAGGGAGCGCATCCATTAAAATAGAACTTACATTCTCAGGTAAGCTGATGATTTTAGGCAAGTGGGACAAGATATGTTTCTTATATATGCACATATCCTTGAGAAACTTAGCGTATGCAAGAACTTCCTTGATAAGTTTAACTAGAGGAATGTTAACCTTGATCTGACTAAACAGTTCCCACATATCTTCTGCCTACGGTCCCTTCTTCCTATATGGTCTTTTCTCCAGCTTTTCCAAAGCTGTAGGAAAAGGAACTGTCCCACTTGATTCTCCCTTCTCCCATGTACTCGTTTGCTTCTTCTTCTTTGCTTGTTCCTCCTTACCCTTCTTCTCCAGTTCTTCTTTTTCATCAAAGATTATTTCTACATCATTATCCTCATCTATTGGTGGAGCTGTGATTTTGTTATCCACTTTCTTCCCACTCCTAAGCGTAATCACCTCATTAACTTACACTTTTGATGCCTGTGCCTTTTCCTGTGCTCTATCTTCTTCCATCTTAATAATCAAGTCTCCTAACTTCAGAATTGCTTTTGAATTAGAATTCTCCACTTCCTGCAGCTTGACTAACAACCCAAAGATTTCCTATATACCAATGTTCGTACCTCCTGCTGGAGGTGGAGGTTGCACCTGCTGCTGCCTCATTGGTTGTTGCCTTACTTCCCGTTGTTGATTATTTCAGAATGGTCTTGGTGTGTTATGAAATCGACCATACTCGTGCACTTGACTAATCTCTTCATGAGTCATCGTGCACTCATTATGATTATGTCCTATACCCCCACATGTATTGCATATAACTTGCCCATGCAACACATATGCTCCCTTCTCTTGCTGAAACCTCGCAAGCATTTGATTAAACTTCTTACTCACAGCACTTAGCTCTTTCTGAATTTCTGTCATCCATTTGCTTTCTACTTCAACATTCGCTACATAGACTGTGTTATCCTTCATGGTTCCACTAACTTTCGATCCTAAGCTCAATTGCTCCAGGAATCTCCAAGCGTCTTCTGGCTCTTGCCACATAAATGTCCTACTTGATGAGGCATTTATCATTGCTTGGTGTGTTTCGCTGACTCCTTCGAAGAACAATTTGACCAACTACCATTTGGGAACTTCATCGTGTGGGTAGGATCGCAGTAACTCCTTTGATCGATCGAATGCTTCATGGAAAGCCTCTCCTGGCTTTTGCTGGAAGTCCTGAATTACACGTCTGACTTCTGTGGTTTTACTAACTGGATAGAACTCTTGTAAAAATTTCGCCTTGAGTTGGTCCCAACTAGTGATACTATTAGGTGGAAGAGAGGTGAACTAATATTTTGCCTTATCCTTTAATGTGAAAGGAAATAATCTTAACCTAAAGGTATCCCTATTGGTGTTTCTAGGAATATTAGCATTCGCGACAGATATGAATTCATACAAATGACTGTATGGGTCATCAGTTTTATATCCTCTGAATTGAGTTAATATTCCTATCAGCTGAGGCCTAATTTCTACGTAGTGTTCTACATCATCAGGAATATAGATGGGCGATGAATCATCATATTCCCATGGTTGGAAATGTGATGCAACCGATTGCCCTCTCGGTTGTGCAAAATACAAAGGTCGTATAGGATTGCCGTAACATTGAGGATCATTGTATCCCTGCTGACCTTGTGGCTGTTGATGCTGCTGTGTTCTTCTAAGAGGTCCCCGACCTCGGTCCCATGGTTGTTGTGGTGCTGGTGGGACCCATCCTTCATCTTCCTCATCGTATCTCTCCTCGGTCTCTGGATACTGTTACTGTTGCTGAGGAGGCTGCTGGTATTGTTGTGGTTGTGTAGGTTGAGGTTTAAAGAATACTGGTTGTGGTTGTGAAATTGGCTATGAAGTAGGTGTCTGCTGTCTAGAAACTGGGGTGCCATCATGGGTCGGCGCTTCCCAAGACATGGCAGAGGTGAATGGATTTGTGGATTGTGGTTGTGATACTGGCGGAAATGGTGGAATCGATGGCGGAGTGCATGATGGTATGGGTACAGGGGCTGAAACTGCACCACCAGAAGCACTCATGCTCCCAAATTGAAACTCTGAAACCGGTGGAATAAAAGACATCCCCGTTGCCTCACTCGAAGGTTCCTGGGCAATATGCTCTTGAATACTGCTAATATTACTAAAACTCATGGTATTGTAACGCCTACGTGCACGGTTTTTGCACGCGGTTCACTCAATCTCAGGATGAAAATGCAAAGGGGATACTTGCTCACCCCTGCGGGTACGCATGCACTAATGCAACACGCCCACAAAATAAAAAAGCTAACTACTAACCAAATAAAACTCACAAAAGAAAAATCAGAAACTAAAGATCCTACTAATCACCTAATATTAAGCTCATAACTCCCCGGCAACAGCGCCAAAATTTGACATCGCAGCGGTCGTCATGCGGTCAAAAATAAGAAAACCTAACACACACTTAGCACAGTGGAAGTCAGGGTCGATCTGCAGGAGTTACGTGGTCAAGTCAGGTGATAGATTACCAACTATAGTGTTACGCTATAGTCAGAGGGCTTAGTTCCTACACTTTTGACTACCGATCCCCGAAAACATAAACCAAACAATCTCAAAACAAGCATAGACTAAGCTAAGCTTAAACTCAAACCTAGTTACTTTCTGAAATCAGAAGTACATCTCTGCTTTAGAAGCAACAAAGGCATCCAAAGAAACCAAACAATCACAAGGCATGAACTAAACCAAATAACTAAAAGTCCAGATGACAGTCACTGGCTAGAGTCCAAACCTAAAAGCTAACCTAATTGGCTACTGAAATCAGCAAAGGAAAACAGTCCCAACAAGGTCATAAACACATCCAAACATCAAACAAACAAACACAATCCAATATCAAGAATCAAACACCGAAAAACCAATATTACTTGTAACCAAATGATTATTATAAACCCAAAACAGGTTCCAATCATCCAATACAGTAACAAGAACTAAAAAACAGTAACTAAAATGCTCAAGGTCGGTGGTTGTCACTCCTACAAACCCTAGCCACTAATGCTAACTATTAAACTAAAAAGAAATTAAACATAAAAACCTGAAATACCAAAAGGTAGTTGCTGGAAACAAGTTCTTAGAGTCAAAGAGCCTCTACGGTCGATTTTTCACCAGGGTTTTGCTCGGGTTTTCGGCTGAAAACACCTCTATTTATAGTTGCAAATTTTACGCAACCGCGCCGCGCATTTGTGGTTTCCGCGGCACGCGTAGGTTTTTATCCCCGTTTCTTCGGACTTTGAATTTGTTCCACCGCCTTGAATCCGCGTCGCACCTTCTTGATTCCCGCGGCGCGCGTACGTATTTTCTTGATTTTTCCTTCTTCTCCAAACTTCCTCCTATGGACAGCGAGATTAAGTCCATGTATGACAATCAAGTTTGGAAGTTTGTTGACAATGTACCGGGTCGTAAGACAGTCGGGTGCAAGTGGATCTTCAAGAAGAAGACCGACATGGATGGTAAAGTACACACTTATAAAGCTCGGTTGGTTGCGAAGGGATTCACTCAAACCCCGGGGTTCGATTATGATGAAACCTTCTCACCAGTAGCCAAGATTAAGTCAATTAGGATAATGTTTGCCATAGCTGCATTTCATGATTATGAAATTTGGCAGATGGATGTCAAAACCGCTTTCCTCAATGGGAAGTGGACTGAGGATGTTTACATGAATTAGCCAGAGGGTTTTGTAGACACAAAGCATCCTGATAAAGTGTGTAAGCTTGAGAGATCAATCTACGGATTGAAACAAGCTTCTCGCAGCTGGAATCTTTGTTTCCATGAGAAAGTCAAAGAGTTTGGTTTCTCTAGAAGTGAAGATGAGTCCTGTGTATATGTCAAGGCTAGTGGGAGTATAGTCACTTTTCTGGTAGTGTATGTCGATGATATACTGCTCATGGGAATCGACGTTCCGACCTTGCAAGATGTCAAGGCTTGGCTCGGGAAGTGTTTCGCCATGAAAGACCTTGGAGAAGCTGCTTATATTCTCGGGATAAGGATACTGAGAGATAGAAAGAAAAGATTAATAGGTCTAAGTCAGTGTACATACTTGGAAAAGGTACTAAAGAGGTTTAGTATGGAAAATTCCATGAAGGGAGAGCTACCTATCTAAAGTAATGCCAAGTTGAGTAAGACTCAAAGCCCGAGTACCGATGAGGAAATAGCTGAGATGAGTCGGGTACCTTATGCTTCGGCAGTAGGGTCGATCATGTATGCTATGACATGTACTCGCCCCGACGTATCCTTTGCATTGAGCATGGTGAGTCGGTACCATGGTAATCCTGGTAGAGCGCACTGGATAGCTGTTAAGAACATACTAAAGTATCTGTGAAGGACAAAGAACATGGTGTTAGTCCTTGGTGGCAGTGATGACTTAAAAGTGAGTGCATATACAGATGCCATTTTCCAGACAGATAGAGACAGTGGTCGGTCTCAGTTGGGCTGGGTATTTCTTCTGAACGGGGGAGCGGTCACTTGGAAAAGTTCCAAGCAAGAAACGGTGGCTGATTCAACGTGCGAATCAGAGTACATTGCAGCGAGTGAAGCGTCTAAGGAAGCGGCTTGGCTGAAGAACTTTATCGGTGACCTTGGAGTTGTCCCGAGCATTCAGGAGCCGATGGAACTATTCTGTGATAATGAAGGAGCGGTCGCTTTGACAAAGGAACCGCGAGATCATGGAAAGTCCAGACATATCGACAAAAAGTACCATTACATTCAACATCGGGTAGAAAAAGGTCACCTCTTGGTCAAGAGGGTATCATCTGAAGACAATCCTGCAGATCCTTTGACTAAGGCACTAACTAGGATCAAGCACCATTAGCATGCTCGGAGCATCGGATTGAAGGATGATATTAGTTTTACCAATTAGATAATTTTTGAAACTTGTAACAGTATAAATGTAATTGAGTTGGTGATTTTATAATATAGATTTATAAATGAGTATTGTTTACTACCTTTGTCAATTATTTATTATTGTGTTTCAATTTTTGCATGTTTAAACTTCCTGAGTAATTAGATTATTCAAAGTTCCACAGTCAATCATACTATTAGGGAGTAAGTATGAATGAAGACTGTCATGAATCGGTTGTAGATTGTCTAAGGAGTTAGACATTGCAGTAAGACTACTACAACGTTCATGAGTACTTAGAATATAGAGATTTGAGTATTGGATAAACTCGCACTTAACAGATTGCTTCATGGATTACGCCACGAGCAATGTTAAGACGATAATATCCTTTGATCTTTAAGTGGAGAGATATGATTTGTAATTTGCGAGGCAGTTGCTCATTGATAATGCGAAAACGCACCGGTAACTCGATGTTATAAAACGCATTGTCATGAGTATTCTGACTAGTAAAAGGTACAGACATATAAGTCGAAACTTATCCGTCCCCTGAGCCGATGGGAAACAGATATATGTAGGCCTCTCGATGATATTGAAGTTGACAGAAAGTGTTGGCCAACCGGGACTAAATTGATGTGTTCAATTAGTAGTCTTAAAGTCATAAGCAAATCGGAAATCAAGAAACAGAGTATCGGACCAAGATTGATCATAATCCATGTCTTGAGTCTGAAAATATCTTGTTTGACGGAGGATCATCTGATCACTTATCTTTGGACAAAACTGACTGGGTCAGAGATCAGGAACAGTTTCTAGCAAACTGTTGTTAATCAGAAGATAAATGGACAATTAAAGTCATAGACTTATCCAAGTGGGAGACTGTTGGATTAGGTGTCTAAGCCATGACTGTAAATTGTATTTATCTTGTTAATTGAAGCAAAGTCCATTTGGGTTGCTCTCATAGCTGGAGGATTGATGTAGAGTTCAGTAGAGAGAGAGGTTGATTTATTAATTGTTTAATAAATCAATAGAAATAAATAAATAGTTTATTAATATATTTAAGTGTTAATATATTAATTAGAAATTAATCTAAAATTAATTGGATTTAATTTAGTGATTAAATAAATTAATTATAAGTGCATGGACTGGTTTGTATTTATTCAATAGTTGAATAACTGGCAAGCCAGTAGCCAGGGACCAAAGTTGGCGCCAATATGAAGGGAACTCCATAGTTGGCGAAAACCCTAGCTAGGGTTTAGAAGCCTTGGTCCAAATGGTCAACAGGCTTGCCCATTAAGGAGGCTCCTCTAGGGTTTCAGCTGTAACCCTTGGAGGCTATAAAAGGAACCTCCTGTCTCCCCTTTTCTATGCCAACTTCTACTCTCCAGAGACTCTGCTGTTTTCTCTCCTCCATAGCTTGGGTGTGACTGCATTTGAGGCAGGATCTCTTTGCTGCTAGCTTTAAGAACAAGATTCAAAGGTTGGTAAATTCTTGTTTTAATCTTTAGAAATAAATGTTGTCCTTTAGGAATTTTATTGTATGTTCATAGAAGAAAACATAGATCTCCTTTTAGGGCATGTGAACTTAGGTATTTTCTAGTTCATAGTTTGTATAAAACCCTTCACTTTGTACTTGAGGACCGGACTTTGTTCTACTCGAGAAAATATTTACACGTTTTTGTATGTTTAGAATGGTCTGTATCCAATAGAAACTGTCTATATAAGACAATTTTTTACTATTCAATGATTGACCAAACTATATAATTTCTATAAAGTAACTAATGTATTTGTTAAGACGAAAACACTAAAACATATTAGATAGCGATAATGACTAATGTCAAATTAGGATTTTCCATGAAAATCTCATGACTAAACAATGAGATGTTCAATGCAATTTCTACAGGATAATATGAAATCGTCATTAACTAAAGACATTATTTATGTATTTTTAACACATTATGCAAGAGAAAAATATGGAAACTTGAAATTAGCAGTTCATATATACTTTTTTTAAAAGTTAGTTGAAAATTAAACTACAAACATGATTTTCAGAATCACATACTTTAATATGCGTTTGATTCATTCCGGTTATCCTTTATGTCCAATAAAATAAACTTCTTAGTATTAAAACTTTAAACAAAAATAAAGACACCCCTTTATTCTAAAATCCTTGAAGCTTAAAGTCATGATTATGGTTTAAATAAAAACCATTTTTACTTTGTTATACCACACAAATTTACATTATAAATACATTAAATCTAGTGGTTTCTGGTGTGCGATTATTAATTGTGTGTGTGTGTGTATGTGTGTGTCTATATATATATATATATATATATATATATATATATATATATATATATATATATATATATATATATATATATATATATATATATATATATATATATATATATATATATATATATATATATACCAATTATAAATACAAAACGTCATTTTACAATTACATACACTTTCAAATACTTTCAATATCTCACAAATGGATCCTATCCAGTTTCATCTATTTGATTCATCTTCGTCATCATCTTCAGAAGATGATTGGTTGATGCAATGGGCCATGCAAGTCGCTACAATGGTGCAATAAACTGCCATTATAATAGTCGACACTACACAAAGTGCACGAATAGTCACAAGAATAACTATAATAAACAGAGATCATAAAGTTGTATACAATCTTCTTGTACGAGACTACTTCGCGTGACATGCTTTATATACAACGTACCAGTTTTGGCGAAGGTTACAGACAAGCAAACAACTTTTTCAACGTATACTTCATGATTTGAATGAAGGCAACAATTTTTCAATTAAAATAGGATGCAAGGGGTTTTACGCCGGAACAAAAAATGCATCTCTGTAGTCCGTCTAATTGGCTTTGACACCGCATTTGATTTATGGGATGAGTACTTTAAAATATCTGAGCGGACCGCCAGGAAAAGTGTTTACGAGTTTGCAAGTGGTACCATCCAGGTTTACGACAAAGGATATTTGCATAAACCTACATTTAATGACATTCAAACGTTGTACGTCGCACATAGAAACATACATGGGTTTCCTGGAATGCTTGGTGGCATGGACTATATGAATTGGGAGTGGACTGCTTGTCCTAATGCATATCGTGGCCAATTTACACGAGCGCGATCATCAACACCCTTCCATAATCCATAAGGCAGTGACGTCCCATGATTTATGGATTTGACATGCATTTTTTGGTGTTGCAGGTGCAAACAAAGACCTCAGCATTCTTGACCAGTCACCTATATTTAATGACGTTTATAAAGGCGTTACACATTCGTGTCCGTTTCAGATGAACGATGTGCAATAATAATTGTTAATTGTTTACTTAAATATTAACATGAATATAAATAATTATATATTTACAATCATAAATAGTTATCTGAACCTAAAGTAATCACTAATCAATAGTAAATACTTAATTTAGTTTGAATTTTAAAATGTACTATGAATTAGTATATGATATAAAAATTACTTAAAATATATAAACTAGATATACATTTAATAACTCCGAATATATAGATAGATTTATATAATAACAAATTAATCTTATCTATAGATTAGTTAATTTAACATAATAATTTAACAACAAAAATAATAGGTTTTTAGAAAACGCGTGGGCCTAATGGCCATGCAAATGGCCTTCGGAGTATTGAAAGAATACACTTTAAGTGGAAAGCTAGATCAATTTAAAAAGGAGAATTGCAATAACGTTTTTAACGTTGCGTGTCTTATGTTAGAAAATATATGTTCACGATATGATGTTTATATGATGTTTATTAGTTATTAGCATCTGTGTAGGACACTTGTTAGTTGCTAGTAATCTATAAATATGATTTTAGTATATTTATTATCCTTGGGTATCATAAATCATCCTTCTAGTTCTCTTTATCGATTTTGTTATATGTCTTGGACTAAACGGAATAAGGGCATGGATGCCGCCGGCATCCGATGTGGATGAGCATGCCGCCGGCATGCACCATACCGTGATGGCGGTATGGTTGATCGGCATTGGCTCAATGGCATCAGCATGTCTCCGAAAATTCATCAGCATCACTCTCAATTTCCCTTTCTTTCTTTGCCATAAACACCACACCTCCACCCCACATTGTAGGCATCCAAATACATTTTCGTAGGCATCCTACATTGCGTCTACATGGCGGCCGATGACGATGGTTTCGTAGGCAACCATTCCGCTTAGCCTTAGACATCATCGATTTTAATTGATAATTAATTAATATTTTATTTAATTATTTATTTTAATTGATTAATATGTAATAACTTAATATTTTTATTCAATTATTTATTTTTTGTTTACTAATAATATTTATCAAATGTAAATATTGTTTATTTGTTTTTATTTCTCTTTACATGTGATCACTTAATTTCATATACAATTAGCAGCATATAAATTCAAGAGATTCTCAATTGTACATGGGAAAAAATAGTTAACTATACGATAAGCGTCTAGCAACATGCGATAAGCGTCTAGCAACATGCGACTGTCATTAACCACATGTTTTTGTATCATTCAACTTGAGACATGTATTGAATAATGTTCATATTAGTTTAATATATATTTCTCGATTTAGAACTCAAATGAGATTATCATCGTAAAGTTATCAACTTGTCAATATCAGCGGGGCGTGGCCTCACACTTATATTTGTTCGATTCATTGAAGGGCCTAGTGATATCACACTATAGCCGGTAGATAAACAAATACCACTTTGACTATACATATTCATATTAACATTCAAACATATTTAACATCAGCCTTCATAACACTATTGTTCAGGATATTGTTTAACTACTTCAAAACATAACGATTTGAGCATTCATAAGCCAACATATGCCTTAGGTAGAAGGATACACACACAAAATCATTGACAAAATTACCTTAATTATGTGAATCCATCACGTAACATCTTGTGGTTAGGTCAATTCCATATTCACCACTAGTGAATACTTGTGAATTTTTTCTCTCAGTCAAAAAATATTGACAGAGAGAATATTCATCAATAATGAATATTAACCGATATTAAAATTAGTCTTAAATCATAGTTACTCCATAACATGATCGACTATTTATGCTTAGAATAACCAACTGTTATTTATGCATAAAACATACTAACACAAGCACATAAATATTTTCTAAAAATGGTGGAAGATATGTTAATTCATAACTTAAATAAATCTTCTTACTAATCTAATATCAAAATCGAAAAACAAATTAAACAAGCTACTAGTGTAACAAAGTCTAGTGCTACCACATGATCATCATGCTTAGACTTGGGCATCAACTTTGTAAACAGATCAAGTAGTTTACATCTAATTGGGGAAGACTAGCTAACTTTATTTTTCTAAAAATATCATGAATAAAAGCATAAATTGTTGTAGAATGTGCCGATTGCTTATAGTAATCTGTAGTTCCTTTGCAAGTATCAAAGTACCAATATAGTCATAGTATATTTGTATATTTATTTATAGTCTGATTAAAATTGAGAATCATCATTTTGCAGGCTCACATCATCGTAACTCATTACATTCATATCTTCATACAAACCCTCACCAAGAACACATCGTTAGTCATTCATATAGATCAATGATAATATCTATAGTAATCTAGTGATGCTCACCTGGTTTATGTTTATATATACTATTCATGCTTAAAGCATAACAAACATCTGCTCTAGTACATAACATGATGGAAAAAGTCAAAGAAACTCTATTTATGCATCTTACCTCATCTGGTATGGCACAACATTGAGGATTGCATAATACAATGTCATCATGCATTAGCAAGGTTCCATCCTTGGCGTATCGTATCTTGAAGGTTTTTAGTATTCTTTAAATATTAGTACTTTGAGTTGGACCAATTTAGCCTCTTAGATCTACCCATTATAAATCTCGTGGTTAAGAATTAATAGATTCAAAAAAAATTAATAAATCTAATCATGCAGCAAAAAGTAGCATTTTCAAATTAGTTACCAAAAGAGGAAACAAATGGAGTAATCATCATCAAACAAAATACAAGCATACAAGGTTTAAATAAATTCACCTATAGGTTGTAAGGCGATCTTTTTGGGTGTAAACAATGGTATAAAGTGACAACTATTACCGTTATCCACATGAGTATTAGAAAAGGGCCCTAGACTACATTAAACAAAACAAGCCATCATGATCGAGGAACAATGAGATGATGGAGGAGGTAGGCACCGATGAGGAGATGAGAATTAGAATTAAGGCATCACTTGTGAAAGTTTTCATAATCACTGTAACGCTCGACTTTTCATACAAAGTATACCCAAATATTTAAACATATAGTATAGCACCGATGCGTATACTAGTACTCAAACCACGTAAAACAAGATGTTATCAAAATTAAAATACATACAAAAGTTCTCATGAACCAAGCCAGGCATTACAAAACATTTAAAACATCAAGCATGCTACTAGAGGACAGGCTCTAAGTCGTCCATCTCTCATCACATGCCTTCTTTATCACTACTACACATACTTGCAAAACAACACACAACTAACGAATAAACTTATAAAAGCTTAGTGAATAATCTCCCTGCTCAACATCAACACAAGACGTGTCAGAGTTTATAAACATACAACAACAACCAAAATCTTACAACGCAATCAACTGTAATTTCTTAGTATACAGCTCGACCATCCATCTTGCTAATTATATTAGCAAAGACATGCGTCCTCTTTTCATCTGTGATATGCTAATTACGTTAGTTACACAGACATTAGTTACTTACCATCAAATAGCAACTCATCAATAGGCATCAGGACCGGTATTGCTCATCAGCTCAATCATAATCATTCACATATACTTATTCAGCTATCAACTGTACTCCGCTATTGTTGGATTAGGTGTCTAAGCCATGACTTGTAATTAAACTTTTATCTTATGGTTAAAAGCAAAGTCCATTTGGGTTGCCCTCATGGGTGGAGGAAAGATAGTTCAGTAGAGAGAATAGTTGATTTATTAATTGTATAATAAATCAATAGAAAATATATATATGGTTTATTAATATATTTAAGTGCTAATATATTAATTAGAAACTATATTAATTAATTGAGATTTAATCTAGAATTAATTGGATTTAATTTGGAGATTAAATTAATTAATTAAAAAGGTGCAGGGACTGGTATGGCATTTATTCAATAGTTGAATAACTGGCCAGGAAAAACCAGGGACCAAAAGTGGCGCCAACTTGGAGGCTCCTCCAAGGGATTGGCGAAACCCTAATTAGGGTTTGGTAAGCCTGGTCCAAGTGGTCAAAAGCCTTGTCCAGTTGGAGGCTCCTTAGGGTTTCAGGTGTAACCCTTGGAGGCTATAAAAGGAACCCCCTGGCACCTCATTCTTCACGCCATCTTCTCTCTGGATTTACTCTGCTGGACTGATTCTTCCATCACCTGGGTGTGACTTTCATCTGAGGCAGGATAATTTTGCTGCTGCTTAAAAGGATCATAAGATCTAAGGTTGGTTTCTCTTGATTCTTCTTTAGAATTGAAATGTATCCTTTAGGTTCTTAGTTCTAATCTTCATAGAAGAAAACATAGATCAATATTAGGGTTGCATGTGAACCTTAGGTTATTTTGTGTTCATTGATTGCATAGAAACCCTTCAGTGGTATCAGAGCTAGCTTGTTTTCTTGTGTTTGATTATGAACTGCTTGCATGATCTTGGCCTTGGTGTTTTTTTTGCGAAAATCCACCCTTGGTGGCCTTGAATGTTGACGGCTTGGCTAGGGTTTCCTAACCCTAGCCGCCATGCCCTAATGGTCCCCCTTGATTGCTTGATTTACTTGCCATTATAGTATGTTGTTATTTTTGGTAATAAGATCTTATAAAATAACCTGAACTTTGCTTGCCTGGCTTGTTGATTTCGAGAATCACAAGGACCATTGTAGATAAATTAATTTGATTAATTTGGTAATATCTACATTAGATTTAATTAATTTAATTAATTGATTAATTAAAGGCAAATTAAATCTGCTTTAAGAATTAATTAAAATTTTCAAGAAAATTAGAATAATTTGAGAAAATTAGAATTTAATTAATTCTAAAGATATTTTAATGAGATTAAAATATATCTTATATATATTTAAAATTAAAAGTTAATTTAATATGTATAAGAAAATTGGTTAGTCTACCGCTAGTAAGCCTCATTCACAAAACTGTCCTATAAAGAGGGTATAAGGCGACTGACTATAAAATGTTAGTCTAATGGGTATCTACTCTTACCCACCGCTCTCCTGGTCAGTCGAGTGTCGTTAGCTGAACGGGTATGATAGAACCGCTAAGCCTCTTAAAAGTATAATGCTATAATTGAAAGTACTAGAACCCTAAAACAAATCCCAATCTAGTTACTTTAGGAAAATGTGAATTTGATGCTACCCCATGAAATTGCACATTGCACTTTATGAAACGTTGGTGGAGCGTGTGTGGTTTACCGGCACACCAATAGGGGTTCATAAAGAGTGGCAATGGGTGTCTCGGGTGTTATCATTGTTGATGGAGCGTGTGTGGTTTACCGGCACATCAATTTGAGATGATAATGGATCCCGAGAGCACCAAGCTAATTTGCATGGTTATTCACACCCGGTTTGTGATCCTCGGCATCCCAGTCACAAACGGTGGGGCATATCCGAGATTAAACATGCTATTGAACAGTTCAATAAATCTCATAAGAAACTAGGAATTCCATTTATAATAAGATTATTTTTCCGCGGTGGAATCGGCTGAATCGTCATTCGCCTACCTTTATAAAATTTGCTTATAGATTACGGCATCCCTCTTCTATGTTGCAAATTGTTATAGTTGGATCCTAGCCTTATTTTATATTGGGTTATTATAAGGACCGACAAGTATCTAATTAAACTTACCTTCTTTTATAGATGTCTTCTGCTGATCAATCCGCTCCCCAATCAAACTCCAGTGTTCCCTCAATCCTCT
The DNA here is from genome assembly GCA_023525715.1 of Cichorium intybus. NCBI lineage: Eukaryota > Viridiplantae > Streptophyta > Magnoliopsida > Asterales > Asteraceae > Cichorium > Cichorium intybus. Next base: position 79,641,442 of record CM042011.1, read on the forward strand.
CACTATGTTCCAGGGTTCAATTGAACGGGACAAACTATAATGACTGGATTAGAAACATCAAGATGGCTCTGAGGTATGAGAACAAAGAGTATGTTCTCGAGACCGAGCTTGTCGATGTCGACCCCGAAACTGCTACTCCCGAGGAAATTGCCTCGTACCAAAAACATACTGATGATGCAACCAAAGTGGCCTGCATCATGATCGCGACAATGAACCCCGAATTGCAGAGAATATACGAAGACTACTGGCCCTATGAGATGCACAAGGAGCTAGCGGAAAAGTTCCGCAAGCAAGAGCGCATCGAAAGGTGCGAAGTGGTCAAGGACTTCACGAACAGCAAACCCAAAGATGGAGAGTCCATCTGCACTCATGTGCAAAGAATGCAAGGTTACGTGGAGCGGCTTAGAAAGCTTGCGATGCCTGTACCGGAACAGTTGGCCGTTGACATAGTGCTTAACTCGTTGCCGAGTTCTTATGACCAGTTCAGGCTGGCTTATCATTTGAACAACAATCAGGCTAATATGACTGAGTTGCATCGCATGCTTCGAGTAGCTGAAGACGGGATGAAGGGTAAAAGTGTACCCTCGGTTAATCAGCCCGTTCTAGCCATTGGAAGTGGCAAAGGAAAGAAAAGGAAGGGCCCTCCTAAGCAAAATTGGAGGGAAAAGGTTCAGGCCGGGTCATCCAGTAATGGCTCGAGAACCAAGACTTCCCAAATTCCTTGTGTGGCCAACCCCGATGAAGCAAACTGTTTCTACTGCAAAGAAAAGGGCCATTGGAAGAGAAGCTGCCCCAAATACTTGCAGGATGTCAAGGATGGGAAAGTAAAGCCATCGACAGCAGGTATATACACTATCTCTAAAAACTCACCATCTTCTAATTCTTGGGTCCTTGATACAGGATGTGGTTTTCACATTTGTTCTGATATGCAGGGCCTAAAGGAAAGCAGGGAGGTGGAGCACGGTAGACTGAACTTGATCATGGGCAATAGGAGATCGTCCCCTGTTACCAAGATTGGAGTTTATAGTTTAGTGCTTAGTAGTGAAGTTTGTTTAGATTTATTAGATTGTTGCTATTCGCCAGAAATGGCAAGAAATATTATTTCATTTCACGCATTATTCAGACAAGGATTTCATTTTTCTTTTGATAATAATATTGGATCTATTTCTGTTTTCAAAAATGGTATTTTGAATTTTACTGCTTATCCTTGTAATGGTGTGTATGAAACTGTGAAATGTGTTGACAATCTAGGACAAAGTGTAAATTATATTGATTCTACTAGTGACGTGGAAAAGGCATGTCTGTGGCATAGTCGGCTCGGGCACATCAGCAAGAAACGCATCGCCCAACTCCAAAAGGATGGAGTGTTGGAATCATTCGACCTCAAGTCGGATGATGTATGCGAATCTTGTCTGTTGGGCAAGATGACTAAATCACCTTTCAAAGGGTCTTTTGAAAGAGGTGAGGGTCTATTGGACATTATTCACACGGATGTGTGTGGTCCATTCAGATCAACCACAAAGGATGGCACGCGGTTCTACGTGACTTTTACCGACGATTTTAGTAGATACGGTTACATCTACTTGATCAAGCACAAGTCGGACACCTTTGAAAAGTTCAAAGAGTTTAAGAACGAAGTAGAGAATCAATTAGGCAGGAAGATAAAGATGCTCAGATCCGACAGAGGCGGAGAGTATCTAAGTATCGAGTTCCTAGACTATCTAAAGGAATGTGGAATAGTTTCGCAGTTGACACCTCCCAGGACACCACAGTTGAACGGTGTTGCAGAGAGGCGCAACCGAACCCTGTTGGACATGGTTCGTTCCATGATGAGTCGAGCTTCACTTCCCATTCACTTCTGGGGGTATGCCTTAGAGACTGCCGCCCATATCCTCAATCTTGTCCCAACTAAGAAGGTTGCGAAAACACCTCATGAGATGTGGACGGGGAAAGCTCCCTCGTTGGCACATATCAAGGTCTGGGGTTGTGAGGCTTTCGTTAGACGAGAGACTCAAGACAAACTCGCAGACAGAAGCGAAAGGTGTTTCTTCATTGGTTATCCCAAACAGTCCTTTGGATATCTATTCTACAGACCGAGCGAGGACGTGGTCTTTGTAGCTAGACGAGCAGTCTTTCGAGAGAGAGAGCTCGTATTCAAAGAGGACAGTGGGAGTACCATTGATCTGGAAGAAATTCAAGAGTCATCAGATGACGCAACCTTAGGAGAAACTAGCAACCAACATGAGGAAGAAGTTCCTGTTGGCCCGACAGATGTATCCTTACCTCTTAGGCGTTCTGGTAGGGTTAGCATGCCACCCGAGTTTTATGGGTTCCATATAACTTCGGATGGGGACACGTTTGTCAGTGATAGGACACTGATAAATTTGGATGAACCAGCTAACTACCAGGAAGCAGTGGCGGGCCCTGAGTCTGCCAAGTGGAAAGAGGCCATGGATAGCGAGATCAAGTCCATGTATGACAATCAAGTTTGGAACTTGGTTGACAATGTACCGGGTCGAAAGACAGTCGGATGCAAATGGATCTTCAAGAAGAAGACCGACATGGACGGAAAGGTACACACTTTCAAGGCAAGACTGGTTGCGAAGGGCTTTACTCAAACCCCAGGGGTTGACTATGACGAGACCTTCTCACCAGTAGCTAAGATAAAGTCTATTAGGATTATGCTGGCCATAGCTGCATTTCATGACTATGAAATTTGGCAGATGGACGTCAAAACCGCTTTCCTTAATGGGAAGCTGACTGAGGATGTTTACATGAATCAGCCAGAGGGTTTTGTCGATGCAAAGTATCCTAATAAGGTGTGTAAGCTTGAGAGATCAATCTACGGATTGAAGCAAGCTTCTCGCAGCTGGAATCTTTGTTTCCATGAGAAAGTCAAAGAGTTTGGCTTCTTTAGGAGCGAGGATGAGTCCTGCGTATATGTCAAGGCTAGTGGGAGTATAGTCACCTTTCTGGTGCTGTATGTCGATGACATACTGCTCATGGGAAACGATATTCCAACCTTGCAAGATGTTAAGGCTTGGCTTGGGAAATGTTTCGCCATGAAGGACCTAGGAGAGGCTGCCTATATTCTTGGGATTAGAATATTGAGAGATAGGAAGAAGAGACTGATTGGACTCAGTCAGGGTACATACTTGGATAAGGTACTAAAGAGGTTTAGTATGGAAAATTCCAAGAAGGGAGAGCTGCCTATCCAAAGTAATGCGAAGCTGAGTAAGACTCAAAGTCCGAGTACAGACGAGGAAATAGCTGAGATGAGTCGAGTACCATACGCTTCGGCTGTGGGATCGATCATGTACGCTATGACGTGTACTCGCCCTGACGTGGCTTTTGCCTTAAGCATGGTCAGTCGGTACCAGGGTAACCCTGGAAGGGCGCATTGGATAGCTGTGAAAAATATACTCAAGTATCTGCGAAGGACAAAGAACATGGTGTTAGTCCTCGGTGGCAGTGATACCTTGAGAGTTGAAGGATATACAGATGCCAGCTTTCAGACGGATAGAGACAGTGGTCGGTCTCAGTCGGGCTGGGTATTCCTTTTGAACGGTGGAGCAGTTACTTGGAAAAGTTCCAAGCAAGAAACAGTGGCTGATTCTACGTGCGAATCAGAATACATAGCAGCAAGTGAAGCGTCAAAGGAAGCGGCTTGGCTGAAGAACTTTATCGGTGACCTTGGAGTAGTCCCGAGTATTCAGGAGCCCTTGGAACTGTTCTGCGATAATGAAGGTGCGGTCGCCTTGACAAAGGAACCGCGAGATCATGGAAAGTCCAGACATATCGACAGAAAGTACCACTACATCAGGCATAGGGTAGAAGAAGGTCACCTCCTTGTAAAGAGGGTATCATCGGAAGATAATCCTGCAGATCCCTTGACAAAGGCTCTGAGTAGGATTAAGCATAATCAGCATGCTAGGAGCATTGGATTAAGAGATGATATAAGTTTTAGTAATTAGATAGGTTCGAAACTTGTAACAATGTATTGTATTTGACTCTTGTGATTTAATAATAGAGATTTATTATGGTTCACTACTCTTGTCAGTACTTTATCATTGTGTTTCATTTTGCATGTTTTACTTCCTGAATAATTGGATTATTCAAATATCCACAGTCGATTACACTTTAAGGGAGTAAGTGTGAAGTAAGACTGTCATGAATTGGTAATAGATTGTCTAAGGAGTTAGACATTGCAATTGGATTGCTGAACCATTCGTGAGTACTTGGAAATGGAGATTTGAGTATTGGATAAACCCGCGCTCAATGGATTGCTTCATGGATTACATCACGAGCAATGTTGAGACGATAATATCTTTTGATCTTTAAGCTAAGACATATGAGTTATGATTTATTAGACAGGTTGTTCATTGATAATATGAAAACGCATCGGTAACTCGATGTTATAAAACGTATTGTTGTGAGTGATTTGTCTGGTAAAAGACATAAGTATATGAGTCGAAGTTTATTCGTCCCTTGACCCTAACGGGAAACAGATATCTGTAGGCCTCTCGATGATTTTGAAGTTGACTAAAATGGTTGGCCAACCGGGACTAAATTGGTAGTCTAAGAGTCATATGCAAATCGGAAATCGAGGAACAGTGAATCAGACCAGATTGATTTTATCCATGTCTTGAGTCTGAAAATATCTTGTTGGACGGAGGATCATCTGATCACTTATCTTTGGACAGAACTGACTGGGTCAGAGTTCAGACAATTAAAGTCATAGACTTATCCAAGTGGGAGACTGTTGGATTAGGTGTCTAAGCCATGACTTGTAATTAAACTTTTATCTTATGGTTAAAAGCAAAGTCCATTTGGGTTGCCCTCATGGGTGGAGGAAAGATAGTTCAGTAGAGAGAATAGTTGATTTATTAATTGTATAATAAATCAATAGAAAATATATATATGGTTTATTAATATATTTAAGTGCTAATATATTAATTAGAAACTATATTAATTAATTGAGATTTAATCTAGAATTAATTGGATTTAATTTGGAGATTAAATTAATTAATTAAAAAGGTGCAGGGACTGGTATGGCATTTATTCAATAGTTGAATAACTGGCCAGGAAAAACCAGGGACCAAAAGTGGCGCCAACTTGGAGGCTCCTCCAAGGGATTGGCGAAACCCTAATTAGGGTTTGGTAAGCCTGGTCCAAGTGGTCAAAAGCCTTGTCCAGTTGGAGGCTCCTTAGGGTTTCAGGTGTAACCCTTGGAGGCTATAAAAGGAACCCCCTGGCACCTCATTCTTCACGCCATCTTCTCTCTGGATTTACTCTGCTGGACTGATTCTTCCATCACCTGGGTGTGACTTTCATCTGAGGCAGGATAATTTTGCTGCTGCTTAAAAGGATCATAAGATCTAAGGTTGGTTTCTCTTGATTCTTCTTTAGAATTGAAATGTATCCTTTAGGTTCTTAGTTCTAATCTTCATAGAAGAAAACATAGATCAATATTAGGGTTGCATGTGAACCTTAGGTTATTTTGTGTTCATTGATTGCATAGAAACCCTTCAGCTATAACAACCCTCATGGATGTATCAATGCGGCTGAGAAACTCATTAGTTTACTCATATTAGAAACTTCTCTACTCTTGCTGATCAATTATATAATTAATCCAACTATATCAAATATAGATAACGAAATCACTCGAGCATTCGGTCACAACACAAAAACAACAACAACAACAACAACAATATATATATATATATATATATATATATATATATATATATATATATATATATATATATATATGTATATATATATATATATATATATATATATATATATATATATATATATATATATATATATATATATATATATATATATATATCAACACATAATAGAGTATATCTCTAGTCAAATATAAGAGATTACTCACCTGGGAGTGTTCCGTATGTGATAACTTTGAGTCTTTAGTTCCCATGGCTCTCCCATGCATATCAGCTATAATTCACATCATAGAGTTATTCACAATCATCCTTACAAATCCCCAAAAGCTTGGCTTACAAAGTTAAGCCGTTTGAAAGATACAAGATCTTTGTTTAGGGGACATAGCATCACTATCATCAAGCTGACTAATATCCATCGTGACGACTTCGCGAGATAGCGACACTATCTCTACAGATAGCGACGCTATTTGTGCTGTTCAGTAAAGTTTTGAATTTGAATGAATTCAGCCCTCACAACATAGATCAATACACTCCTAACTCATAATTCATCTAAAAAACCGGTTTCAACCGTATAAAGTATGACAAAAACAAGTAATTACACGAGATTTAGCATCCAGGGTTTCAAAGGCCAACTTTTCACCAAATTTAACCAAAATCACTTTGGATTAAGGATTAGCAACTCTCTTAGATGTTAATTGTACTCCTCTTAGGCTCCTTCCTTCAATTTCCCGATCAATTTGGGTATAAACTCTTAATTTCGCACCTATATGTGGGTTTTGTATGTTTTCTTTCGGTAGCTCAATTCACAAAAAGGTGGTATTTTTGATTTTTGGAGACGGCGTCACTATCTCACACTAACAAGAAATAGCAACCAACTTTTGATACCAACCCTATCTCTATAGATAGCGGCGCTATCTCGACTGTTAAGCCACGCTTCTATCGATTTCATGTTTAACCACCATACAACATCAAATTCACCCATAAAACGTTGTAGGCCATACCACAAGTCATAAAAGGCATTTTATCAGGTTCTACATTCTCAAATCAGTTGCCCCAAGTGTCATTTATGAAAATGGGTGTCACAATCACGTGATTGTATTTCCTAAATATTTGCACGAATGGGTAGGCTTTATCAAAACACTTTCAAGTCGATAAGTGTGTAGCCTAAACTCATTTAATTAGTTACTTACTTTATTAATTCTATTTAATAAACATACCATTTTATCTATTTAAAAATAAACAATTTTATTTATTTTTCGTTGTATAATAAACAATAAATAACCATTTATTTATTCATTTTGATCGGTAAATAATAAATTTATCACTTATAAGTATATTATTTATTACTTATCTTTTAACCCTATTCATTTATGCCACTATAAGTTCACATATACGCTAATACAATAAATTCTTAATTTATTTTTTGCAGACTAAATCCACTAGACACCTTGTTGAAGTCAATTTTGTGATGAAGTGATTTTGTCTATCCGAAGGCCCCGCCATGCGAAGTGTCATGTTAATGTCTGAATATCCGAAGGTCTTGTACCGGAGGATCCGAAGACTTGAATAACAAACCATATCCATTGAGCACGATCAAATGTCAGACTACGCGTTGCATGTTGCTGCTCTCTCAGTGGATAGTACTAGTATAGAATTTTTCCCTTTTGTATTATGAATCTTTTGTACTATTGATATCACTGATCACGTATAAATAGCAGTGATATCGTGTCTGGGCCGAGTGTGCTTGCTACCACCAACATTGTAAAACCTCTCAAAGATAATACAAATCATTCAACACGGTGTTTCCTTATTTCTCATCTGTTCATTATTATTGTTTAGTTGATTATTGCTAGAATTATTCTTCTAATCCTATAATTGTATATCATTGTTCGAATTTCTTTATCAACAGTTGCTCTCACCATATGACTAGGAGGAAGTAGTATCTGCAAGATTACTGAAGCTTGGATGATGTTGGAGATTTGAAGTTTGGAAACAATGAAAGATGTCCAATTAAGGGTTATGGAAAGATCTCATATGGAAAATTCACAGTCAATCGTGTAGCATACGTTGAAGGTTTAAAACACAATTTGATTAGTGAGTCTCAACTCGTTGTTTGCATAGGAAACAAAGTTACATTCAATTATGAAGGCAGTATAATTACGAAGGAAGTTCTACTTAAATCCAAACGAAATGGATCAATGTTTCTTGTTGATATGAAACATATTGTTAGGGCTCCTTTTTGTGCCTCTTGTCTAAAGCATCTTTAGATCTTAGTTGGTTATGGCATCGAAGGCTTTCACATCTTAACTTCAAAAGCATCAACAAACTAGTGGCAATGGATTTGATATGAGGGATGCATGATCTAAAATTTGAAAATGACACTCTGTGCTCAGCATGTGAGCATGTAAAACAGATGCGGCAAGGCCATCCTGTTACAATCGATACAAGGATCACCGAACAACTAGCACTTCTTCATATGGATCTCTGTGGTCCATCCACTGTGGAATCTTTGGGCGGAATGAAATATATTCTTATTATTGTTGATGACTTCTCACGCTTTACTTATGTTCTCTTTAAACAAAGAAAATATGATACACCCAAGGAAGTCATTAACTTCATCAAACATATTGAACTTCACTTGAAGATGCTTGTGAGACCTATACGAAATGACAACGGGACTGGTTTTAAGAATCAGGTTCTTTGCTCATTTCTCAAGGAAAAAGACATTTCTCTTAACTTCTTAGCACCCTACACTCCTCAACAAAATAGAGTAGTAGTACGATGAAATTGATCTTTATGTGAAGCTATCCAAAATATGATCAACATAGCAAATTTACAGATGTATTTTTGGCATGAAGTTATCATCGCTGCATGCTTCACAGAAAATCGTTCATACATTCACAAACATTTTAACATCAGTCCATACGATGTCATCAATAAAAGAAAGCCCAATGTGAAGTTCTTTCACATCTTCGGTTGTCGATGTTTGATCATGCAAATGAAAGATCCTCTCACAAAACTTACTTCAAAGTCAGTCAAATGAATTTTTCTAGGAGATTCTTCTCACTCAAAAGCTTATAGGGCAATGAACAAAAGGACGATAAAAATTTAAGAACCTTTAAATCTTAGTTTTGATGATTAGTACATCAAGAAATCAAAGACAAAATTTCCTTTGAAATTGATTTTTCTTGAATCCCCTCCGGTGTCCCATCCATTGCTTACCTTTGATGTTGATTTCCTTTTATTCTTTGATAATCCTATTCAAGCTGTTGATGAAGAAGTAAATGCACCTGTCAATAACATTCAAGAATCCATAAAATTCTCAGATGGTCTAGTAAATGTCTCTATAACCACAAGTTTAAATTATCCTTTTGTTGAGAGGGAGTCATCTAGTGGTCCTTCAGATCACCCTTCATTCGAGGGTGAGAATCTAACTGCTGACATCAACAATTTTTCGGAAGCCATTTATCATATTCTTGCACAATATCCATCTGTCGAGGGGAAGCCAGGGTTATCCGAATCTTAACATATTTCTTAGCACCCTGATGCTCTTATTGAGGGGGAACCTGTTCTCGATGATAATACTATTGGATTAGGTGTCTAAGCCGTAACTATAATTTAGGAATATACTTGAATTGATGGCAGCATAATCCTTTTGGGTTTCCCTCAAAACCTAGCAGAGGACAAGATGACTTATAGAGAGAGATATTAATATATTATGAGGATGATATATTAATTAGAAATAGTTATATTTAATTAATAATTAATCAGAAATTAATTGGAATTAATTTTGGGATTAATTGGATTAATTAAAAGTGAAAGGGCTGAAATGTAATTGTTCAATAGTTGAGCAATATACAATTAGGGCTTGTGTATTTGGTTGGACGAATTCAAGGCTCAAAGCCTTATGGAATTCGAAAATAGCTTATATGGATACAAGGTGTATTTATGGTAATAATAAGCAAGTTGAATTATTTGATAAAAGGCTTATCATATCAGAATTTCAAATAAGGCAATTATATGCCTTATAACTTATCATTCTGGGGCTAGAAATAGGGAGCCCCAGCAACCCATATGACACACAAAACTCATAGAGTTTCTCTCACACTAATAAGGACACTTAAAGGGTGGTAATGGGTATCTCATAAATTATCATTGTTGATGGAGCGCGTATGGTTTACCAACACATCAATTGAGATGATAAACGACATTGAGGTTACCGAGCAATTTGCAAAGTTATTCACATCTTGCTTGTGATCCTCGGGACCTCAGTCACAAATATAAGAGCATAATCTGAGATTAAACATGCCATTGAACAGTTTCAATGAATCTCAAAAGATCTAGGAATTTCACTTAATATGATTATCTTCCGCGGTGAAATTGGTAAATCATCATTTACCTACCTTTATGTGATTTACAATTAGATTACGGCATCCCTTTTCTAAGTTCTTAATTACATAGTTGGATCCTAGCCTTAATATTTATTATTGGATTATCTTATTAAGGATTGTCCTTATCTAATTAAGACTACCTTATTTTATAGATGTCTACTCCTGATGCTTTTGCTACTCCGTCCGCCCCCCACTCCAACCACAACACAAACTTCTCTTTGATCCTTTCGCTCTGCTCGAAGGTGACATTAGATGGCACCAACTATAACGACTGGATGCGAAATATCAAGATGACGCTCAGATTTGAGGACAAAGAGTATGTTCTCCAAAAGGAGCTCATCAAGATCAATCAAGAAACCGCTACTCCTGAGGAATATGCCTCATACAAGAAACACTACGACGATGCAACCAAAGTGGCATGCATCATGGTCGCAACTATGGTCCCCGAATTACAATGATTCTATGATGACTACTGGCCATACGAGATGAACAAGGATCTTATTGAAAAGTTCCATAAGCGCGCACGTCAAGAAAAGTATGAAGTGGTCAAGGCCCTCATGGAATCCAAGATGAAGGAGGGAGAGTCTGTCTGCGCCCACATGTAGAGAATGCAACATTATGTGGAACGCCTTGTGAAACTGAATGTGCACTTTGACAAGGAGCTGGCTATTGACATAGTCCTGAACTCCTTGCCCAGTTGTTATGATTAGTTTATCCTAGCTTATCATTTGAACAACAGTAAGAATACCGTGGCACAGTTGCATAACATGCTGCAGACTGCTGAAGCAGGAATGAAGGGTAAAGGTGTATCCTCCACTTCTGCCAGTGCTCCCATTCTGGCTATTGGACAGGGAAAGGAGAAGAAGAGGAAAGGTCCTCCAAAACAGAATTGGATGGGCAAGGCACACATCGGCTCATCTAGCAATGGTCCGAGAGCCAAGTCCGGTTCTAACATTCCCCATGTCTCAAATCCCAAAGAATGTGATTGCTTCTATTGCAACGAAAAGGGGCATTGGAAATGAAGCTGCCTAAAGTACCTGCAAGACATCAAGGATGGTAAAGTGAAGCCATCGTCTACATATATACACACTATCTCTAATAACTCATCATCTTCTCGTTCATGGGTCCCTAATATAGGATGTGGTTTTCACATTTATTCTGATTTGTAGGGACTAAAAGAATGTGAGGAGATGGAGCATGGAAGAATGAACCTGATCTTGGGGAGTAGGTGATCTTCTTCTGTTACCAAGATTGGTGTTTATAGTCTAGTGCTTAGTGATGATGTTTGTTTAGATTTGATAAATTGTTGCTACTCGCCAGAAATCGCTCGTAATATTATTTCGTTTCATACATTGTTTAGACAAGGATATAGATATTCATTTGATAATGTGAATGAATCTATTTCAGCATATAAAAATGGTGTTTTTATATTTAATGCTTTGCCTTGTGGTGGTGTGTAACGTATGTAGAAAATTTAGGCAATAGTGTATTTCAAATTGATTCACTTAACGGTATAGACAAAGCATGCTTGTGGCATTGTCGTCTTGGACATATTAACAAGAAACGCATCACCCAACTCCAAAAGGATGGAGTGTTGGAATCATTTGACCTAAGGTCAGATGATGCATACGAGTCTTATCTTTTGGGAAAGATGACAAAATCACCTTTCACGGGGTCTTGTGAAAGAGGTGAAGGTTTGTTAGATCTCATACATACCGATGTGTGTGGACCCTTCAGATCGACCACAAGGGATGCAAATCGAATTTATGTGACTTTCACTGATGATTACAGCAGATATGGCTATATCTACTTAATCAAGCACAAGTCAGAAACCTTCAAAAAGTTCAAAGAGTTCAAACATGAAGTCGAGAATCAATTGGACAGGAAGATAAAGATGCTTAGATCCGATAGAGGCGGTGAGTATCTTAGTATCGAGTTCCTAGACTATCTTAAGGAATGTGGAATAGTTTCATAGTTGACTCCTCCTAGGACACCATAATTGAATGGTGTGGCTGAGAGGCGTAACCGAACCTTGTTAAACATGCTTCGTTCCATGATGAGTCGAGCTTCTCTTCCCATTCACTTCTGGGGGTATGCCTTAGAGACAGCCACCCATATCCTAAATCATGTCCCTCATAAAAAGGTTGCCAAAACACCTCACGAAATGTGGACGGAGAAAGTTCCCTCGTTGGCACATATCAAAGTGTGGGGTTCTGAAGTTATCGTAAGTCGTGAAACTAATGACAAACTTGAAGGCAGAAATGAGAGATGTATTTTCATTGGTTATCCAAAGCAGTCCTTTGGATATTTGTTCTACAGACCTAGCGAGGACGTGGTCTTTGTAGCACGAAGAGGAGTCTTTCGAGAGAGAGAGAGAGAGAGAGAGAGAGAGAGAGAGAGAGAGAGAGAGCTCATATTCAAATAGGACAATGGGAGCACCATTGACCTTGAAGAAATTCAAGAGTCAGCCAATAAAGGAACGTCAGATGATACTAGCATTCAACCAAAGGAAGAAGTTCATTTTGAACCAATAAACAGTTCATTACCTCTAAGACGTTCTAGTAGAGTTAGAATGCCACCCGTGTCTATAGATTCCATATTACTACATATGACGACACGTTTGTCAGTGATAGAACCTGGTGAATCTGGATGAGCCAGCTAACTACAAGAAAGCGATGGCATGCCCTGAGGCTGCTAGATGGAAAGAGGCAATGGACAGCGAGATCAAGTCCATGTATGAAAATCAAGTTTGGAACTTGGTTAATAATGTACCAGGTCGAAAGACAGTTGTGTGCAAATGGATCTTCAAGAAGAAGACCGACATGGATGGAAAGGTACACACCTTCAAGGCTCGACTGGTTGCGAAAGGTTTCACTCAAACCCCTGGGGTTGACTATGACGAGACTTTCTCACCAGTAGCTAAGAGTAAGTCTATTAGGATAATGCTCGGCATAGCTACATTTCATGATTATGAAATTTGGTAGATAGATGTCAAGACCGCTTTCCTTAACAGGAAGTTGGCTGAGGATGATTACATGAATCAGCCAGAGGGTTTTATAGATGAAAAGTTTCCAAATAGAGTGTGTAAGCTTGAGAAATCAATCTACGGATTGAAACAAGCTTCTTGCAGCTGGAATCTCTGCTTCCATGAGAAAGTCAAAGAGTTTGGATTCTCTAGGAGCGAAGATGAGTTTTGTGTGTATATCAAGGCTAGTGGGAGTATAGTCACTTTTCTAGTGCTTTATGTCTGTAAGTCCTAAACAATACTTGATCTAGAATGGTATCAATCCAAAAACACGTTTGGTGCAGAATCCCAAACGTGTAATCAATCCGAAAAAATAAGATGAATCAAGAACAAGAACGAGAACGTGTTAATCTTCAATGCACACTATATTGATTAATAGTCTGGTACATAAGATTCTTTGATCAACAAGGAACAATACTTTCTCTCTCTAGGCACAATCCCCAAGTTGATCTTATGCTCTCGTCACACTCATAAATGACGACTACAAAGCTTATATACCTATGACCTAAAACCCTAAGCCCATTACAGCAAAGCCCACCGAAATCTAGCTAAGCCCAACTGAAATCCCTTGGGATTTCGGTCATCACCACCAAAATCTCAAGGGTTTTCGGTCCAGACCGAAAACACCTTTCAGGCCCAAATAAACCCTTTTTAGCCCAAAATGCAAAGATTAAACCACATTAAATTATGACCCAACAATCTCACCTTAGTTTAATGCTTTCATTTGGCCTTCAAGCTCCATCTTGATCTTGGCTTCGGTTGTACACTACATGAATCTTTTAACAATCTCCCCCTGAACGTCATTGGAATAAGATGTTAGTAGCTTTCAGTTCGATACAGAGACAACTCCATCTTCAGGACTGGACTATCTTCAGATTTGACTTTGAATGCTCGTTGGGTGTATAGGCTTCAACATAGGACTTGAATCAGCACATCCAGCTTTTGAGTTTGACTTTGACTTGAACATGGAGTCTGATTCTTCACTTCTCGATCACTAAAGGTACGAATGTAGCAACAGAAGCTGTTTGAGGAGGAATTCAACGCAGCGTGTCACATGGAATTACGCTTCACCTTTCTTCGGGGATAAAAATGTTGTGTTGAAACTCTTGAACTTCACTTCTTGATCCATCACTAGAGAATCTTCATTCGATTGTCTTTTGATGGCGCTTCATGAATCGACCGATGACCAACAAGATCCTGTGGGTCACAGAGACATAAAGACTCTCGCCACAGTTCTTCAAGGACCCAGCCTTGGCTCGAAAGGAGACTACTCGCAGTATCTGTGTGAACCCGGAGGAACGCACTGCTATTTTTTGAGTATCAGAGAACTACTCATGGCCGTTTTGATTTTGGCCCTTGCATATCCTTAATCAAAGATCTCAATTCAGTTAACAAGTTAACAAGTTAACTTGATTCCTGGCGAGACGTTCAATGGTATCCAAACTCTGCGGAGTGTACCATCCTGGTACCAATTTTGGTTCTGGTGAAGTGTTGGGGTCTCACAACTATTGTAGGAGTCAATAGCGATCACTGACCCAGAGATTCGATGTTTCATCAATGCGAGGTAAAGGCACATTAAATCACGAACACCTTTATTAGAAGAAAAATGGGTCAAGAGTAGTTTGAGCATGTAATATATCTTGGTACGAGATATACCCATCGGCTAGACTTTTGAATTGTCATCAATGTATGGTAACACTAAATCATCTAACTCTTGAATTAGAAGAATTGTAGGTAAGAATGGTTGTTGATGCCTCACATTTTCTACTGGTGTTGTAACAAAGATCACTGGCATAGAGTTTCGAATATCATCACCATTTAGTTTTAAATGATGAATCGTCTATTTCTTGCATTAGAAAGATAGAGTGGGTAAAAATGGATTGGTGTGTGTGATAGACTATGGTATGTAATCTAACCATCGACACAAAATTTGTAACTCTCGACTCTAAGTGGCTTAACTCAAGTGTCTAGAAGTTGAGTTTTAGAATACTTGAGGTTGGTTAAGAGAAAAGTTGTTAGTGCTTCAAACTCATTGTGGTGTACCAATGAGAATCATCAGCACATTGAATTTGTCTCAACAGTGAGTGGTATAGCTCAGTGCATCGTCAACGGGTAAGGAATGTCTTAGTGAATCACGGTGATAGTGATACACATCTTTGACAAGAGAGAAATGGATCTGTATTCCTGATTGGTATAGATCAGGAACATTGACGGTCGTGCAAATACCACTTGTAATTAAAAGACACACTTTTGAAGTTTTTAATTTTTGAAAAGAAAAAAAAAAATTTTGGATTTTGAATTTTATAAATTTTAATTCCCCCCCCTAAATTTGTGCATAGAGGAGAATATCCGAAAATGAACAAATTTTAAAAATTATGTACAAAATTTACAGGAACTGATTCATCAATCATCGAAACAAATCATTTTCAAAAATCCAACAAGCACATCAAAACGAGCTTTTGCAAAAGGTTTTGTAAACAAATCTGCCACATTGTTATCTGTGTGGACTTGTTCCAAGTGAATAAGTTTTCGCTCGTAGCAATCTCGAATAAAAAGAACTTTAATATCGATGTGCTTAGTTTTTGAATGGTGGACAGGGTTTTTAACAATTTGGATAGATGTATCATTGTCACAAAATATGGGAGTGTCGAGAAAATTCAAACCATAATCGAGAAGTTGATGTTGGAACATGTTCGTTCGTGATGCAGCTATCCAAATTGTTAAAAATGTTTGTTCCACAATTTGGAACATGTTTGTTCCACAATTGCAACATGTTTGTCTTTTTAAAGGAGCATTGGAAGTTTGTTCCACAATTTGGAACATGTTTGTTCCATAATTCCATTTCGTGAACGTGACATCGAGGGTTTTCTTTTATAAGATCTCCCTCTTGGCACGTTCTGCCAATTATGCGCATAGTGGGGGACATATAAAACTTATGGACAGTTTCTAGCAATATGACCAGCAATTACATAATTGAAACATGTTTGTCTTTTTATAGGAGCATTGGAAGTTTGTCCTGGTCCTGAATGATTTACAGTATTTCAACAAGCACACACGCATGCAACAGATTTTTTAACAGAATTCTTTGGCCAAGATTTTTGAAAAATAACATCACCACAAGTTTTGAAAGGTTTAACATTTTTATCCTTTTGTTTCACACAATCATTAAAAACAGAAAAAAGTAGAAATATTAGTCTTTGAACAAATTGTATTAAAATTAGAATCGGCCTTGTCCTCCTTGATTTCATCCTCCTCATTCAATTTATCTGCATATGAGGTAGAAGCATCAATAGAGTTCATTTGAGTACTCAGTGGTGCCAGATTGATTATTCTGAACGGAACTGGATATAGTGGGTTGCTCTGTCTCTTGATTTTCAATGGAAGGGGTGTAGTTATTATTAAAAGGTGGTGGAACATTTTTGTACCCAAAACCTTCACCATGTTTGTTTTTACATTTTAACTGATTTTCAATCATAGATTCAACAACCGTACTTGATGCATCAAATTTTTTCATATTAAGATCAACATCATTCTACTTGGCCTTCGGTGCATCAAGTTCGGCAGTTAAATTTGCAATTTTCTCATTAGCAAATTTATTGTGACAACATTTTATACTGTAATCATCTTGTAGTTTCTTATAATCTGAAGTTTTAGCATCTAGCATTTCTTGAAGAGGTTTCAGTTTCTTTTTGAGATTATAAACGTCATTTTTCAGGTCAAAAACTTCTCTAACAAGATTATCATTGTGCTCACGATACTTAGCAATTATATCATCACAAGATTTAGAGCAAGAAACTTCACTAACCTCATTGTTGGCAGGAGTGGTAGAGACCACGAATGCAAACTCCAGCTCCATCATCTTTTCTTCAGCAAGATCATCATCCTCGTTGGCTTCAATTTGGGCCAAGTGAGCGCCTTCATCTTCAGTCAGGTTCAAGGCCTGCATCTGGTCATCCCATGAAAGTTAACATTCTTGAATTTCAACACACCGTTGGTCACGGTCTCCTTCTGAGTGATCTTCCCTTTCTCTCCTCCCGCGAAGGAAACATATCCACCGTTAATGGTTTGAATGTTGTGCAACTTGGATATGTCTACTGTTATGTGCCACTATCAACATAACAGGGTCTGATGATATTCCTCCATAGTTGTTCCTGCACAAGTTGCGAGATAGATTAGATTTGGGAACCCAGTCCATTCGGAAACTGGGTTGACCCTTACTATCAATACAGGAAACATGTTCTAAGCTCATGTCTTGCTTGTCAAATAATGATGAAATTTCAAAAGTCTGTGGAATGCTGCCTTTAGGAACCCATCTATAATTAGATTTAAATCTTTTGTCTTTAGACCAGATAGGAACATTAACATTGGATTTTGAAGCAGGACTACTATTCGAATTAGTCCTTTTGTCCTCGATAGTCTGAGTAGTGGTCTTTGAAACATTCCAATTTCCATTTCGTGAATGTGACCTCGAGGGTTTTCTTTCATAAGATCTCCCTCTTGGCACGTTTTTCCAATTATGCGCATAGTAGGGGAAATATAAAAATTGTGGACAGTTTCTAGCAATATGAACAGCAATTCCACAACTGAAACATGTTTGTCTTTTTAAAGGAGCATTGGAAGTTTGTCCTGGTCCTGAATGATTTACAGTATTTCCACAAGCACACACGCATGAAACAGATTTTTTAACAAAATTCTTTGGCCTAGATTTTTGAAAAATAACATCACTACAAGTTTTGAAAGGTTTAACATTTTTAACGTTTTGTTTTACACAATCATTAAAAACAGAAGAAATAGAAATATTAGTCTTTGAACAAATTGCATTAAAATTAGAATCAGCCTTGTCCTCCTTGATTTCATCCTCATCATTCACTGTATCTGCACATGATGTAGAAGCATCAGTAGAGTTCATTTTAGTACTCTCAGCGGTGCCGGATTGATCATTCTGGACGGAACGGGATACAGTGGGTTGCTCTGTCTCTTGATTTTCAATGGAGGGGGTGCAGTTATTATTAAAAGGTGGTGGAACATTTTTGTACTCAAAACCTTCACCATGTTTTTTTTTCCATTTTAACTGATATTTAATCATAGATTCAACAACCATACTTGATGCATCAAATTTTTTAATATTAAAATAAACATCATTATACTTGGCCTTCATTGCATCAAGTTTGGTAGTTAAATTAGCAATTTTCTCATTAGCAAATTTAGGGTGACAACATTTTATACTGTAATCATCTTGTAGTTTCTTATAATCTGAAGTTTTGAGCATCTAGCATTTCTTGAAGAGGTTTCAGTGTCTTTTTGAGATTATATACGTCATTTTTCAGGTCAAAAACTTCTCTAACAAAGTTATCATTGTGCTCACGATATTTAGCAATTATATCGTCACAAGATTTAGAGCAAGAAACTTCACTAACCTCATTGTTGGCAGGAGTGGTGGAGACCATGAATGCAAACTGCAGCTCCATCATCTTTTCTTCAGCAAGATTAGCATCCTCGTCAGCTTCAATCTGGGCCAAGTGAGGGCCTCCATCTTCAGTCAGGTTCAAGGCCTACATCTGCTCCTCCCATGAAAGTTAACATTCTCGAATTTCAACACTTCGTTGGTCACAGTCCCCTTTTGAGTGATCTTCCGTTTCTCTCCTCCCGCGAAAGACACATATTCACCGTTAATGGTTTGAATGTCGTGCAACTGGGATATGTCTCCTGTCATGTGCCTGGAACAGCCACTATCAACATTCCAGGGTCTGATGATATTCCTCCATAGCTGTTCATGCACAAGTTGCGAGATTAATTAGATTTGGGAACCCAGTCCATTCGGAAACTTGGTTGACCCTTATTATCAATACAGGAAATAGGTTCTAAGCTCATGTCTTGCTTGTCAAATAATGATGAAATTTCAGAAGTCTTTGGAATGCTGCCTTTAGGAACCCATCTATAATTAGATTTAAATCTTTTGTATTTTGACCACATAGGAACATTAACATTGGATTTTGAAACAGGACTACTATTCGAATTAGTCCTTTTATTCTTGGTAGTCTGAGTATTGGTCTTTGAAACATTCCAATTTCCATTTCGTGAACGTGACCTCGAGGGTTTGCTTTTATAAGATCTCCCTCTTGGAACGTTCTGTGTTATGCGCATAATGGGGGACATAAAAATTATGGACATTTTCTAGCAATATGACCAGCAATTCCACAATTGAAACATGTTTGTATTTTTAAAGGAGCATTGGAAGTTTGTCGTGGTCCTAAATGATTTACAGTATTTCCACAAGCACACACGCATGCAACAGATTTTTTAACAGAATTCTTTGGCCTAGATTTTTGAAAAACAACATCACCACAAGTTTTGAAAGGTTTAATATTTCTAACGTTTTGTTTCACACAATCATTAAAAATAGACGAAATAGAAATATTAGTCTTTGAACAAATTGCATTAAAATTAGAATCAGCCTTGTCCTCCTTGATTTCATCCTCCTCATTCACTGAATCTGCACATGAGGTAGAAGCATCATAGAGTTCATTTTAGTACTCTCAGCGGTGCCAGATTGATCATTCTGAACGGAACTGGATACAGTGAGTTGCTCTGTCTCTTGATTTTCAATGGAAGGGTGTAGTTATTATTAAAAGGTGGTGGTACAATTTTGTACCCAAAACCTTCACCATGTTTGTTTTTCCATTTTAACTGATTTCCAATCATAGATTCAACAACCGTACTTGATGCATCATTTTTTTAATATTAAAATCAACATCATTATACTTGGCCTTCAGTGCATCAAGTTCGGCAGTTAAATTGGCAATTTTCTCATTAGAAAATTTATGGTGACAACATTTTATACTGTAATCGTCTTGTAGTTTCTTATAATCTGAAGTTTTAGCATCTAGCATTTCTTGAAGAGGTTTCAGTTTCTTTTTGAGATTATAAACGTCATTTTCAGGTCAAAAACTTCTCTAACAAGATTATCATTGTGCTCACGACATGTAGCAATTCTATCATCACAATATTTAGAGCAAGAAACTTCACTAACCTCATTATTGGCAGGAGTGGTGGAGACCATGAATGCAAACTACAGCTCCATCATCTTTTCTTCACCAAGATCAGCATCCTCGTCATCTTCAATCTGGGCCAAGTGAGCGCCTCCATCTTCAGTCAGGTTCAAGGCCTGCATCTGGTCCTCCCATGAAATTTAACATTCCTGGATTTCAACACACCATTGGTCACGGTCCCCTTTTGAGTGATCTTCCCTTTCTCTCCTCCCGCGAAGGAAACATATCCACCGTTAATGGTTTGAATGTCGTGCAACTGGGATATGTCTCCTGTCATGTGCCTGGAACAGCCACTATCAACATACCAGGGTCTGATGATATTCCTCCATAGCTGTTCCTGCACAAGTTGCGAGATTAAGTAGATTGGGAACCCAGTCCATTCGGAAACTGGTTGACCCTTACTATCAATACAGGAAACAGGTTCTAAGCGCATGTCTTGCTTTTCAAATAATGATGAAATTTCAGAAGTCTTTGGAATGCTGCCTTTAGGAACCCATCTGTAATTAGATTTAAATATTTTGTCTTTTGACCAGATAGGAACATTAACGTTGGATTTTGAAGCAGCACTACTATTCGAATTGGTCCTTTTGTTATTGGTAGTCTGAGTATTGGTCTTTGAAACATTCCAATTTCCATTTCGTGAACGTGACCTCGAGGGTTTCTTTAATAAGATCTCCCTCTTGGCACGTTCTGCCAATTATGCACATTGTGGGGGATATATAAAAATTATGGACTGTTTCTAGCAATATGACCAGCAATTCCACAATTGAAACATGTTTGCCTTTTTAAAGGAGCATTGGAAGTTTGTCCTGGTCCTGAATAATTTACAGTATTTCCACAAGCACACACGCATGCAACAATTTTTTAACAGAATTCTTTGGCCTAGATTTTTGAAAAATAACATCATCACAAGTTTTGAAAGGTTTAACATTTTTAACGTTTTGTTTCACACAATCATTAAAAGCAGACGAAATAGAAATATTAGTCTTTAAAAAAATTGCATTAAAATTAGAATCAGCCTTGTCCTCCTTGATTTCATCCTCCTCATTCACTGTATTTGCATATGAGGTAGAAGCATCAGTAGAGTTCATTTTAGTACTCTCAGCGGTGTCGGATTGATCATTCTGAATGGAACTGGATACAGTGGGTTGCTCTGTCTATTGATTTTCAATGGAGAGGGTGTAGTTATTATTAAAAGGTGGTGGAACATTTTTGTACCCAAAACCTTCACCATGTTTGTTTTTCCATTTTAACTCATGTTCAATCATAGATTCAACAACCGTACTTGATGCATCAAATTTTTTAAAATTAAAATCAACATCATTGTACTCGGCCTTCAGTGCATCAAGTTCGGCAGTTAAATTGGCAATTTTCTCATTAGCAAATTTATGGTGACAACATTTTATACTGTAATCATCTTGTAGTTTCTTAAAAAAATCTGAAGTTTTAGCATCTAGCATTTCTTGAAGAGGTTTCAGTTTCTTTTTGAGATTATAAACGTCATTTTTCAGGTCAAAAACTTCTCTAACAAGATTATCATTGTGCTCACGATATTTAGCAACTATATCATCACAAGATTTAGAGCAAGAAACTTCACTAACCTCATTGTTGGCAGGAGTGGTGGAGACCATGAATGCAAACTGCAGCTCCATCATCTTTTCTACAGCAAGATCAGCATCCTAGGCAGCTTCAATCTGGGCCAAGTGAGCGCCTCCATCTTCAGTCAGGTTCAAGGCCTGCATCTGGTCCTCCCATAAAAACTGTTGTGCCACCATAGCCCTTTCAATACTTTGAGGAGCTTCACGGTTAGTTCCAACTGGCACACCAGGTTCCTTTCAGTATTAGCATTCTCCACCCTTGGCTTAGGCACTCACGATCAAAATGTCCCAGCTCGTGACAGTTGTAACACCTAAGCTTACTCTTGTTGAATCCAACCTTCTTTTCTACATTTGCACCCAGTTGTTTCTTCTAGGTTGTTGAGTAAACGTTTTCGCCCTGAACACCGCCATAGTGATTTGCCAGGAGATATCCATTTCCTCAACGTCTCCAATCCTAACTAGCTTAACTAGTTCACCAGCGACGAAAGCGTTGTAACAGTTCATAAAGCCAACCATCAAAGCCATGTTTTCTTCAGTTCCCTTGGCAATAGCTGGAGCTGGATAAGTTAATTTGGTAACAGGGTTTGGAGAAGAAGAGGCTGGAGGTGCCATCGGTAAATTGGATGAAGAAGAAACATGTTGTGCGGGAAGGGCAAAAAATGCACTGTTAGTAGATGCGCCCAGGTTGGAAGATTGGTAGGAGTTGACATGATTAATTATTCGTTGCTTATCATCCATACCACAAGATTTGATGATAGCCATAACTTCAGAAAGAGAAGTTTGCTTAGGTCCCTTGTCTTCTTGATCACAGCCACATTAATATCCCAGCTTCTTGGAAGGGAGTTCAACAGTTTCTTGTTGACTTCATTTTTTGTCAACACTATTCCAGTAGTAGACATCTCAATGTTAAGAGTGATGAAACGTTGCAACTGAATCTCAAGCGTTTCTCCAAGCACATGATTGAACATATTGAATATCTGGCGAAGCAAATCTTGCATACTTTGCTTCATGTCATCATTTCCCTCGTAGACTTCATTCAATGCCTCCTATAAAGATTTGGCTGATTTGTATTCTCTGAAGCCTTGAGCGATGTCAGGAGACAGTGCCATGGTGAGAATGGCGAGGGCTTTCTCATCTTGATCCACCTTATCATATTCCTCATCTGTGTAGTTTTCAACAGGTTTATCTACCACAGGACCGTCTTCTCGAGTGACTGTAATTTTGACAGGCTCACGTAAAAAACTTCTCCACACTTTAACATCATTCATTTTGACGTATTTCTCGAATCTAACCTTCCATTCCGAAAACCCTTCAGCAGATAACAGTCGCGGAATGCGAGTGGCCGTCCCCATGACGGAATCAAGATCGTGTTGCATGGTAGTAGCCAATTCCATTGAAAACTTGATTAATCTTTGACCAAAAAGTACAAAAAACAATTCTGATAAGGCCGAAATCCCAGACCGAAAATGCAAGTTATGACAGCAAAAAACGAAACGAAAACTCTGAGAAAGCGAAAACACGAACCGAGGACTTAGAACAACCGAAAATGATTTCAAACCTAATCTGAAATCCTTCAGCCGCCATTGAACACTCTAAACCCTAGTAGCTTCCACTGAAAACTCTATTGGGCTAACCGAAATCACAACTCGACGGACCGAAATCTCGTAAGCAACCATCGAAAACACGAAAACCCTAACCGAAAATGTTGCACCGCCATCGAAATCACCCAGCTGACACCGAAAACCCTAATTTCAGATCTGAAAACGCCGTTTTTATCCGAAAAATTGAAATTTTAAGATCAAACACTTAATTTTGCCCAGAAAAATGATGAACACGAAGAACACCAAACACCAAAAACTTCAAAAACAGTCCAAATAGCCTAAACTCTTCCAAAAACGCCAAGAACACCAAGATCCAAGCAAAGGTTTCGAAGAAATTGATACCAAAACACTCAAAAACACAAGGTTTTGAGGCTCTGATACCACTTGTAAGTCCCAAACAATACTTGATCTAGAACGGTAGCAATCCAAATACACGTTTGGTGCGGAATCCCAAACGTGTAATCAATTCGAAACAATAAGATGAATCAAGAACAAGAACGAGAACAGGTTAATCTTCAATGCACACTATATTGATTAATAGTCTGGTACATAAGATTCTTTGATCTACACGGAACAATACTTTCTCTCTCTAGGCACAAATCCCCAAGTTGTTCCTATGCTCTCGTCACACTCATAAATGACGGCTACAAAGCTTATATACCTAAGACCTAAAACTCCAAGCCCATTACGGCAAAGCCCACCGAAATCCAGCTAAGCCCAACCGAAATCCCAAGGGATTTCGGTCATCACCACCGATATCTCAAGGGTTTTCGGTCCAGACCGAAAACACCTTTCAGGCCCAAATAAATCTTTTTTAGCCCAAAATGCAAAGATTAAACCACATTAAATTATGACTTAACAATGTCGATGACATATTGCTCATGGGAAAGGACATTCCAACCTTGCAAGAAGTTAAATCTTGGCTTGGGAGGTGTTTTGCCATGAAAGACCTTGGAGAAGCTGCCTATATTCTCAGGATAACAATATTGAGAGATAGAAAGAAGAGACTGATTGGACTCAGTCAAAGTGTATACTTGGAAAAGGTGCTAAAAAGGTTTATCATGGAAAATTACAAGAAAGAAGAGCTACCGATCCAAAGTAATGCCAAATTGAGTAAGACTCAAAGCCCCAATATAGATGAAGAAATAGTTGAAATTAGTCGGGTACCTTATGCTTCGGTTGTAGGGTCGATCATGTACGCTATGACATGTACTCGCCCTGACATGTCTTTTGCCTTGAGCATGGTCAGTCGCTATCATGGAAATCTGGGCAATGCTCATTGGACAGCAGTCAAGAATATACTCAAGTATCTGCGGAGGAAGAAAGAGATGGCCTTAGTCCTTGGTGGCAGTGATACGTTGAGAGTAAGTGGGTACAGTTATGCCAATGGAACTGTTCTGTGATAATGAAGGAGTAGTTTCCTTGATTAACAGACATATCGACAGAAAGTACCAGTACATAGAGTAGAAGAAGTCACCTCATTGTAAAGAGGGTATCATTTAAAGATAATCATGTAGATCCTTTAACGAAGGCACTGAGTGGGATCAAGCATTATCAGCATGCTAGGAGCATTGGTCTGAGAGATGATATTAATTTTTAGTAATTAGATAGGTATCTCGAAACTTGTAACAAAGTAAATGTAATTGAAATTTAGTGATTAAACAATATAGAATTATTTATGAGTATTTTTTTACTGCTATTTGTCAATGGTTCATTATTATGTTTCATTTTGCATGTTTTAGTTTCCAAATAATTTGATTATTCAAAAGTCCACAGTCGCTCATACTTTCGGAAGTAAGTACCAAATTAAGACTGTCATGAATCGAATTGTAGACTGTCTAAGGAGTTAGACATATCAATAGTGTTGTTGCAATGTTCATGAGTACTTAGAAATGGAGATTTGAGTATTGGACCAACCCGTGCTCAGGGAATCACTTCATGGATTATATCACGAGTAATTCTGAGACGATAATATCTTATGGACTTGAAATGGAGACGTATGAGTTGAAATTTACAAGTCGGTTGTACATTGATAATGCGTAAATGCATCGGCAACTCGATGTTATAAAATGTATTTTTGTGCACGATTTGACGAGTAAAGGACACAAGCATATGAGTCAAGTTTATTCGTTACTTTTGCCCTAACCGGGAAAAACAATATATGTGGGCCCCTCGGTGATTTTGTGGTGACTCATAGTGCTGGGCCCAGCCAGGACTAAATTGATGTGTTCAATTAGAAATCCCATATCATCACAAATCAGTAATTGGGAAACAGAGTATCAGACTAGATTGATTCTAATCTATGTCTCAATTCCGAATGATATCTAGTAGAACGGAGGAGCATATGATCACCTATCTAAGGACGCGTAACTGACTGGGTCAGAGTTCCGCAGCGGCTTTAGGAAGCTACAATTTTCTGGTCAAGTTAGAAGCTATATTGAATTATAGTTATAGAATTATCCAAGTGGGAGACTGTTGGATTATGTGTCTAAGGCATAACTATAATTTAGGAATATACTTGAATTGATGGCAGCACAGTCCTTTTGGGTTGCCCTCATAACCTAGCAGAGGACAAGATGAGTCATAGAGAGAGATATTAATATATTTTGAGGATAATATATTAATTAGAAATAGTTATATTTAATTAATAATTAATCAGAAATTAATTGGATTAATTAAAAATGCAGGGGCTGAAGTGTAATTGTTCAATAGTTGGGCAATAGACAATTAGGGCTTGTGTATTGGGTTGGATGAATTCGAGGCTCAAAGCCTTATGGAATTCGAAAATACCTTATATGGATACAATGTCTATTTATGGTAATGATAAGAAAGTTGAATTATATGATAAAAGGCTTATCATATCAGAAATTCAAATAAGGCAGTTATATGCCTTATGACTTATCATTCTAGGGTTATAAATAGGGAGCCCCAGCACCCCCATATGACACGCAAAACTCATAGAGTTTCTCTCGTCTCTCTAGTTGTTCTTGCTTGCTAAGTTCTGGGTGTGAGCCATTAGAGGCACGACATTTGTGGTGCTTGCTTCCAAGGTCAAGAAAGGTATGAATACATCCTTATGAATTTCGATTTATACCTTAGTTATAAGTTCAATAGAGAAAACATAGATCCTTATTAGGTTGCATGTGAACTTAGAGTTTAAGTTTATTGTTTGCATAGAACCCATCAAATACTTTATCAGCTCCATAAATACCTGAAATTATACTTAATGATGATATCCCTTCTGTTTCAGGTATCCTTCGGATACGAAAGCTTTACATGAGTATGATTCAAATTGTCCACCTTTGGAGAGATGGACTCGTGACCATATGAAATTACAAGTTATTGGAGATATTCATTAAGTTGCTCTAACATGTGCACATATTCGAGAAAAAGAAAATGCTTTAAATAAAGATTCTGAATTTTGCATGTTTAATATTTTTATTTAAAAAATTGAACCAAAGACTGTCAGACATGCTTTTGATCAACTAGATTGGGTTAAAGCAATACAAATGGAATTAGCTGAATATGAAAGCAACAAAGTTTCGAGACTTATTCGTACATCCACTATTGCATCTGTCATTGGACTTAAATGGGTGCATTACAATAAGTTAGACATCGAATGCAATGTGGTTTGTAATAAAGCAAGGTTGGTTGTTAAAGGCTATTGTCAACAGGAGGGGATTAATTATGAAGAGACATTTTCTCTTGTTTCCTGACTCCATTTAGTTCACATATTTTTGGCATATGCTGCCCATAAAACTTTGATGTCTATCGGATGGATATCAAGTGTGCTTCTTTTCATGAGGAACTCGAGGAAACATTCTATGTTGAACAACCACCTGTCTTCATAGATAAACATTTTCCAGATTGTTGCTACGTTCTTGACAAAGTTGTATATGGGTTAAAGTGAGCACCAAGAGCTTAGTATGAAAGGTTAACTCGATTTTTAAAGCAATCAAATTTCAAACAGTGTTCGATGGATCCCACTTTATTCCAAAAAAAAGTTAGTAAACATCTAACGTTGGTCTAAATATATGTTGATGATATAATCTTTGGATCCACCGACCCTTCCCTAACAAAGGATTTTTAAAATTTAATGAAAGATAAATTTAAAATTAGCATGATGGGAAAGATTAACTTCTTTCTTGGATTGCAAATCAAACAGTCAAAAGAGAGAATTTCCGTTAATCAACAAAAACATACTAAAATCCTTCTTGATTGCTTTGGTATGTCTAACTGATCAGATATAAACGTTCTAATGGCTGTAGGTACCCAGTTGAATCCTTCCCTTGGTAAAGCAGTAGTAGATTTTCATATGTACCAAAGTATGATTGGATTTCTTCTATATCTTACAGCAAGTCGACCCGACATAATGTTCTCTGTGTGCAACTTCTCAAGATACAATCTAATCCTAGAGAACCTCACCTCAATGTTGTAAAGACTATATTTAGATATTTACATCACACTTCGTCTTATGGTCTTTGGTATCCTGCCTACTCTAGATTCTTTATACAAGCTTATTCTGATGTGGATCTTGGTTGTTGCTTAATCGATCGCAAGAGGACTTTTGGGGGTTGTCCATTCCTCGATGGCAAACTCATCAATTGGCAGTCCAAGAAATAAACATGTGTATCTATCTCGACTGTTCAAGCTGAATATATCTCTACTGCTGCATGTACTTCATAGATCATCTGGATTCTAATCAAACTACGGGACTATGGAATCAACATGAGGCACATACCTTTGTTTTGTGATTCTCGAAGTGCAATTCGGATTTGTCATAATCCCAGTCAACATTCAAAGAAAAAATATATAGCTCTTCGCTATCACTTTATCAAAAGTCATGTTGAAGAGGGCAATATTATAGTACACTTTGTGAACAGTACTGATCAACTAGCTGACATTTTTACCAAGCCTCTTGAAGAAAAAGTCTTCACATTTTTATGGGCTGGGCATGATTGATGGAGCTTCTATCTTCTAACAAAAGATTTGTTTTTTTATTTTCAATAAAAAAGGTGGAAAGGAAATGAAGTAATCAATTGCTTATACTCATAATTTATCAAAAGTGTTACTGTTCAATTTTGAAGCTTTAGATGACTTCTAATTCGGAAGTTATCTAAGTTTTTGCTCATCAGGGTTCAACATTCTATGATGGGATGCAAATTACAAAGTGTCACTTGTGGGTTACATAAGAAAATTACATTTTTAATTTTCGAAGTATTACTGTTCAATTCCAAACCTTTGTAGCCCTGTTGGTTGCTTCAGATGACTTCAGACCAGACAACATAATTACTTTGATCTCTTCGTATATGTATGATATCGCGTAAATTATACATATTTTCCGCACGATATCAGTGTGATTTTAGTTTAATTTCATATATGTTATGAACTAAAAGATACCTAATATGTTTAAATATTCGTTTTGAAGCTAAAAATACGCGTTTGGAGCGAAAGAACGAATTACACAAACATTTGAGCTTAAAAAGAGGCAAAGCAAAAATCTGCCGGAAACCATGGGCGCACCCCGCCCATATCCAGGCGCACCGCGCCCAAAGGGAATCCAGATCTCGCTTTTCGTCAGACTTTTGATTATAATATTCAAGCGTGCGTTTATCAAATGATTCAACGGACTTGCCGAGCATGTGCAAGGGCGCACCCCGCCTACTTTTTGGGCGCACCGCGCCTCAGATCCGACATTAAAGCTGCAAACCACGTGCTCCCTCGTGCGACAGTTGGCGAACGTGCTGAGATCCACCCTAGGCGCACCGCGCCCCTCTTTAGGCGCACCGCGCCCTGCGCCTGATCCAGCTATAAATACAAGCCATTCAGCTCTTCTTTTGGACAACACTTACACCACTTGGAGACCAGATCGTATCTCAACACTTCCACAGCACCAAACTCGGCCAGAAAGCTTGTAGAATCGAAGGGGAAACTATGGAATCGAGAGCTTGAAGAATGTTCGGCCGGGACTTCATTCGGTTTGCTTTATATATATTTAGCATTCTATTATGATTTCCTAAGCCGTATTCTTCAGATTATGTTATCTGTATTATTTGTTACTTAGATTTGATTACTGTTTAGTTATGATTTGATTGTTATTTATCGGATATTAAACGTTTTATATTTTATCTCGCATAATTCATTTGACGCCAATTTGATTATCATGACCATTGAGATCAAAATCTCGAATGAACATTGTATGATACGAACCAATACATGATTATTTGGAATACATAATAGCATGACCATTGCCATTAATGACCTTATAATCATAGGATTAGGTAGTTGGACCAAAACATCTAATCATTTTAGAAATCGGTATTTAACGTTCAATATCCATTGCACTAATAGCATATCAAACATAACTAGATGGTTCAATCGAATCTAAGTATTAATGTTTACTTTTATATTTTGTAATTTATAATTCCCGTAACTTTTGCCTAGGCAATGTTGATTCATTAATATAATATGTGTTGATCTAATTCTTGATTCGAGTTTAATATCGGTTAGGATATATAACTTGCATGCTATACATATTAAATGTGGTTACAGTTTGTATTCTTGATTGCCATCTTCATATGATTAAGTTTAAATGGCCATTTAAACGTATTGATCACATGAACCGTCATGATGTATAATTGACAACTATATATCATTGGACTAGTTATTGACCATTTAACTAGGAAGGTTATCTAAGTTATAAACTTGATTAGTGAAATAAGACTTATATCACATTTAGTTGCAACTCATGACCATTGATTGTATGAACATATCACTTTGACCATTAGGATATGGGCTATGTTTGCATGCTAGATTGTATTAATACTTGATGATTATAAGTTAATTAGTCACATGACCATTGTGCTATTTTAACTTATTAGTCATAGAATTGGTGACTTGACCATACGATCCTACAACTTAATGCAACTTATTTAAACTCATTGCACATAATCAAAACTAGTCAACATAGGTTTATATGAATCAACAGATCCAACAACGAAAGTTTCCCTTGTTATTTTTGTTATGATCATTTATTATTTCGTCATTTATTTTATAATCAAAGTTTTACGAGTTTTCATTAAAACTCGCCCCTGAGTATTTTCTTGAATAATTATTAATTGATAATTGATTTTCTTAACTTAAAGATATCCGTTTTCCCTTGGGTCGACAACCCGGATTTACCATTACTATACTACAATCGACTAGGTACACTTGCCTAATTGTGTTGTTCTATTCATACATGGTATTTCCCTGTTCATAAATGTAAAACTAATGTGAAATCATTTTCGAAAATCTTATAAACGCTAATAACACATCAAGTTTCTTGGTGACGTTTTTGGGTGTTTTATATGTATGTCAGAATGCACAACAAGTTTTTGGCGCCGTTGCCGGGGAATTCGGATTTATTTTTATTTTATAGAAAATTAAATTATTAGTTAATATTTGTGTGATTTTAAATTTGTTTTTGTGTTATGTATTTTTATTGTTTTGACATATCACTAATCATAAATAGATATTTGCACACCTTAAGCATATTTTAAGTGTGGGGTGAATATTTGGGGAAAAATGAAGTAACAAAATTTTGAAGTCTTTTCTGCTCACGCAATGCGACGTGTATGCCATCCGGACGCAACGCGTCAACAATCTGGATCGCGTTGAGAAAGAGACAACTTCAAAAATTACGCGACACGAAAACGTGCTTGACGCGTAAACACCCGAAGCAGATACTGGTCGTACATAATGATACATGGCTAAAAATCAGCCACTACTTAGAAGAGGGACGCTTCTTTACAGTAGGGGCAGCGATACTGACGACGGTCAAAAGTCGCACAGCCACACTACACCTGCAAACCGGTAGCCACGGATTTGAAACTTCAGGGACCACAAAATGAGTGATATTTTTCTTTCGTTGTTATTACTTTTACTTTTGTGATTTAATTTTTGTGTGTTTATTTGTATATGAATAATTTTTGTCCGAGTGATGCATATGCAGATTTGCTAAGATTCAATGATGGCAGCATGTTCAACGAATTCTTTTCTGTGGAAAGAGCCTCATATATGACGTCGACCGGTGCCCAAGGGGAGTCTGTTCCATTTTGCTCCCTTTACTGTTATGAATTATATATACAATAGAATTATTGTATAATATAAGTGTAGGGTTAGGCGTCATACTGCAATGATTAACTGAGCCAATTAAAATTTTTGTTCTCTTAAACATCTTTTCTAAAATTGAACGCTAAAAAGGTAATTGTTAAGAAAAATATTTTGAAAATAAATTTGTAGGTTACATTTAATTTTATGTACGTATTTTTATTTTTCATTGTTTTATCTAAAGTCTAGTTGTGTAGAGGACAAGTTTTTATAATGGTAGTTACAAAATGTTTTGCATAAATAATGAAATAGACCCGTTGAAAATTTATCAGTTGTTAAAAATTGAGTTTTTGCCAAAACAGATTGAGTCAGTTTCCCTACTTGCAAAAATGCGCGAATTATATGCTGTTACTAAATTGAGGAAAATAAGCCTCGGTAAATGAACTTAAAATGAGAAAAATTCTCAAGAAATCTGATGTGTTAAAAAGCAGAAGTCAAGTAATGTTATACCATAAGATTGAGACTCAGGAAGGAAAATTCAATCAGTGGCCTTTGGCATTCGAGCAAGTAGACATAAAATGGGGCCTACGGGCATTTCTACTCCTTATTACCTAAAACCAACTGGTTTGGGATAATATTGTCGAAAGCTCGCTACACGGGTGTCATCGAAAGTCATGGAATTTCCTTAGTGGCCTTTGGAATTTGAATTAGTAGACTCTGTACAGTCTTGAGTCGAAAATTTGTAATCAAGAGTTCCATAGAAAGTCACGAGTTTCAAAGGTACGGAAAAATGGATATAATAACTTAACTTGATAAATTTAGTCCAGCATGATTTTTATTCTAAATATGGGAAATTTGACAAAAAGTCTTGAGGTAGAAGAATCTTTAATGGGTGTATTCGATGTTATGTAAAAATGAGTTTTTATCAATCTGAAAAACTTGTCGTTTATAGAAAGAGAGTTTATTTAAAGTTTTGAAAAGATAAATATATGTACATAGGACTAGGTATAATCTACTATGTTTATTCTTAAATTCTTTATTCTTAACATCGGTAATAAACGCTAGATCTGTGGTAGCGTATGAAAAGTTGTTTGAGCATCAAAACGTTTTGGATTGGTTATAAATTGTAGTTTGCTTGAGGACAAGCAAAGTTCAAGTGTGGGGTATTTTGATATCGCGTAAATTATACATATTTTCCGCACGATATCAGTGTGATTTTAGTTTAATTTCATATATGTTATGAACTAAAAGATACCTAATATGTTTAAATATTCGTTTTGAAGCTAAAAATATGCGTTTGGAGCGAAAGAACGAATTACACAAACATTTGAGCTTAAAAAGAGGCAAAGCAAAAATCTGCCGGAAACCATGGGCGCACCCCGCCCATATCCAGGCGCACCGCGCCCAAAGGGAATCCAGATCTCGCTTTTCGTCAGACTTTTGATTATAATATTCAAGCGTGCGTTTATCAAATGATTCAACGGACTTGCCGAGCATGTGCAAGGGCGCACCCCGCCTACTTTTTGGGCGCACCGCGCCTCAGATCCGACATTAAAGCTGCAAACCACGTGCTCCCTCGTGCGACAGTTGGCGAACGTGCTGAGATCCACCCTAGGCGCACCGCGCCCCTCTTTAGGCGCACCGCGCCCTGCGCCTGATCCAGCTATAAATACAAGCCATTCAGCTCTTCTTTTGGACAACACTTACACCACTTGGAGACCAGATCGTATCTCAACACTTCCACAGCACCAAACTCGGCCAGAAAGCTTGTAGAATCGAAGGGGAAACTATGGAATCGAGAGCTTGAAGAATGTTCGGCCGGGACTTCATTCGGTTTGCTTTATATATATTTAGCATTCTATTATGATTTCCTAAGCCGTATTCTTCAGATTATGTTATCTGTATTATTTGTTACTTAGATTTGATTACTGTTTAGTTATGATTTGATTGTTATTTATCGGATATTAAACGTTTTATATTTTATCTCGCATAATTCATTTGACGCCAATTTGATTATCATGACCATTGAGATCAAAATCTCGAATGAACATTGTATGATACGAACCAATACATGATTATTTGGAATACATAATAGCATGACCATTGCCATTAATGACCTTATAATCATAGGATTAGGTAGTTGGACCAAAACATCTAATCATTTTAGAAATCGGTATTTAACGTTCAATATCCATTGCACTAATAGCATATCAAACATAACTAGATGGTTCAATCGAATCTAAGTATTAATGTTTACTTTTATATTTTGTAATTTATAATTCCCGTAACTTTTGCCTAGGCAATGTTGATTCATTAATATAATATGTGTTGATCTAATTCTTGATTCGAGTTTAATATCGGTTAGGATATATAACTTGCATGCTATACATATTAAATGTGGTTACAGTTTGTATTCTTGATTGCCATCTTCATATGATTAAGTTTAAATGGCCATTTAAACGTATTGATCACATGAACCGTCATGATGTATAATTGACAACTATATATCATTGGACTAGTTATTGACCATTTAACTAGGAAGGTTATCTAAGTTATAAACTTGATTAGTGAAATAAGACTTATATCACATTTAGTTGCAACTCATGACCATTGATTGTATGAACATATCACTTTGACCATTAGGATATGGGCTATGTTTGCATGCTAGATTGTATTAATACTTGATGATTATAAGTTAATTAGTCACATGACCATTGTGCTATTTTAACTTATTAGTCATAGAATTGGTGACTTGACCATACGATCCTACAACTTAATGCAACTTATTTAAACTCATTGCACATAATCAAAACTAGTCAACATAGGTTTATATGAATCAACAGATCCAACAACGAAAGTTTCCCTTGTTATTTTTGTTATGATCATTTATTATTTCGTCATTTATTTTATAATCAAAGTTTTACGAGTTTTCATTAAAACTCGCCCCTGAGTATTTTCTTGAATAATTATTAATTGATAATTGATTTTCTTAACTTAAAGATATCCGTTTTCCCTTGGGTCGACAACCCGGATTTACCATTA
>CM042011.1:79678431-79715931 GCA_023525715.1 Cichorium intybus
AAAATATTTAGTCTAACAGTTCCCAAGTTCTACCGGATCCTGACTGTATATATATATATATACATACATATATGTATATATATATATATATATATATATATATATATATATATATATATATATATATATATATATATATATATATATATATACATATATGTATATATATATATATATATATATATATATATATATATATATATATATATATATATATATATATATATATATATATATATATATATATATATATATATATATATATATATATATATATATATATATATATATATATATATATATATATATATATATATATATATATGAGAAAACTGCAAAAATGGTCCTTGTGGTTTGCTGTTTTTTGTGGTTTTGGCCCAAACCTTTGCATTTTTGTATGGATGGTCCTTTTTCAGAGGTTTCTTTGTGGAACTGGTCCCTATCCAAATTGAAATGTCTATTTTACCCTTTTAATTTCTTTTTGCTATTATTTTTATTATTTTATCAATTTTATTAAATAAAAAAAATAAATAAAAGTTTTCCCTCACCCACCAAATCAGATTTCCTCTCTCTTCATCCTCTTTCTCTCTACATATTTCCTCTCTCTTCATCCTCTTTCTCTCTACATCTCTCAATCGAGCGACCATTTCATCTTCTCCGAAACTCCTCTCTCGTCACCACTAGCCACCACCGGCTACCAACGACCATCAACAACAAGGAAAACTGAAGCAAACCC
Organism: Cichorium intybus; assembly: GCA_023525715.1. Taxonomy (NCBI): domain Eukaryota; kingdom Viridiplantae; phylum Streptophyta; class Magnoliopsida; order Asterales; family Asteraceae; genus Cichorium; species Cichorium intybus. The sequence goes on from CM042011.1 coordinate 79,679,168, forward strand.
AATCCAAACATGATACCGGTGGCTTCTAGATCGAGATCGAGAACATATGATGGCCAATTCGATGGCAGATTTGATGGTAGTGGTGGTTTGTAGATCGAGGATCGAAGATGGTTACGATTCAGGGTTTTTGCCGGAGAAAACAAATCGGAACCACGTGTGGTTCTGATTCAGGTCGTGGGTGATCGGGAACCACATGTGGTTCTAGTTTAGCTTTTCCGACTCCGAATATGCACCAGAGCTTTTCACTAGAGTATGTAGAGGTCTTAAGGGTTGAACATAGAGTGACTATTGTAGTCGAAGAATGAGTAGCTGTAAAGCTTCTAGCCAGAAAATCAATCTATTTCCCAGTTCAAATCCACCAACCCAACACAACACAACACAACACAACACAGTGTTTTCTTGTATTTCTCAATCGATCGAACCAGTTCAAATCAAATGATTTGCAACCAGCGTGGCTCCTTCATACGATCCACTACGAAAAATTCTGGTGTCAATTTCTATTATCAGATATGTAAAAGTTTCAGATGAGGACTTTTGATAAAAAGATGATTTTGCATATTTGTGTGTATGTGTTTTAGATTTTCAGGTGTGTATATACAGAGGAATGGAAGGAATTGATCTTCAATGGTTGTTTGACATGTAAAGTTTCAAGTTTGAGTATTCTTGTGTGTGTATGTGTCTTTTGTCTGTTTTTTATTTTTATTGCAGGTGTGTTAAAGAAGGTTAGAAGAAGAACCAGGTTAGTAGAGAGGAGGGGGAGAGAGCGAATTTTGATTTGTCGATCTTACGTGGGTTTTATGTTTCGACCAACAAGCTAGATTTGTCGATAGCTGAAGGTTGAAGGCAGCAGAACATCGGAACTCTTTTCGAGATGTGAGAGAGGAAGAAGAAGATAGGGTGAGGTGTTTCTTTTGTTGACCGAGAGAGAGTGTGAGAGAGAAAGAGAAAGAGAGAGAGAGAGAGAGAGAATGTGTGTGTGTGTGTGTAAGAGAGACAGAGAGTGGGGGGAGGGGTCTGGTAGTGGTGGGTGGGATTTAATTTTTGTTTTTCATTTTAATAAAATTAATAAATATGTAAAAATAATGCTAAAAAGAAATTAGAAGGGTAAAATAGACATTTCAAGTTGGATAGGGACCAAATCCACAAAGAAACCTCTGAAAATGGACCATACATACAAAAACGCAAAGGTTTGGGCCAAAACCACAAAAAAAACAGCAAACCACAGGGACCATTTTTGCAGTTTTATATATATATATATATATATATATATATATATATATATATATATATATATATATATATATATATATATATATATGTATATATATACATATATATATATATATATATATATATATATATATATGTATATATATATATATATATATATATATATATATATATATATATATATATATATATATACATATATATATATATATATATATATATATATATATATATACATACATATATATATATATATATATATATATATATATATATATATATATATATATATATATATATATATATATATATATATATATATATATATATATATATATATGTATATATATATATATATATATATATATATATATATATATATATATATATATATATACATTTATATGTATATATATATATATATATATATATATATATACATTTATATATATATATATATATATATATATATATATATATATATATATATATATATATATATATACATTTATATATATATATATATATATATATATATATATATATATATATATATATATATATATATATATATATATATATATATATATATATATACTAGTTGTAAGACCCGTGTATTACACGGGTTGATTAAAAGAAAATGTTAAATAAGAACATCTAAACATCAAACATTGTACTAACTTAAAAACATTGTACTAACTTTAAGTAAATAACATACTATCTTAAAAATAAACAAAACTAAGGTAACAACAAATTTACTTTTTTGGACACGTATGAGGCATGTAAAATGATTATGTTGTATAAATTGCATAGGATAAATTGCATAAAAGTCGTTAACTTTTCTAGATTTTTAGATTTTGACACTATGTTTTTTATTTTTGCTATCAAGTCATTAGGTTTTTTGAAAAATTGCAAATCTGACCATATGACCTGGTAACTATTGCCATCCTGTCATATGGTCATTTTTGCAATTTTTTGGAAAACATAACGACTTAATTGTAACAATTAAAAATGCAATGTCAAAATCGAGAAAATTGGAAAAGTTAATGACTTTTATGCAATTTACCCTTTAAATAAATAGGTTCCTAATTTCTTGCTTCGGTTATGAATTATTAGAATTAAATACATTAAATACATTCAATTCAAACAAATTTTTTAAGAAATTCAAAATTATGAGAAAATGACATGTGGCCAATTCAATGAGGAGATGACATGTGGCTTTGAGTTACTTATTTATTAGGATAGGATATATATATATATATATATATATATATATATATATATATATATATATATATATATATATATATATATATATATATATATATATATATATATATATATGTGTGTGTGTGTGTTTTGTCAATGAGGTCAACAATGACAAATAAAATTGGATTTAAAAATAAAATTTTGGTATTTTTAATAAAAAAAACGTTACTGGCTGATCAATGATATATTTTCTGTCGCTAAATAAACCAATATGCGTCGATATTGAGTCAGTAGCTTGCGTGGGTATTGTGTGGATATCATGGTCAATTATGGTCAAACCCTTTTCGTCGGCGTATTGGGTCAGTAGCTTGCATGGATATTTTGTGGATATCATGGTCAAATATGGTCAAACCCTTTGCGTCGATGTCGGTATTGTGTCACTAAATTGTGTGAGTACTGTGTGGGTAAACTGGTCAAAAATGGTCAACTGGTTGGTGTAGGTATTGTGTCAGAAAGAAGATGCATTGGTATTGCATACGAAAGATGCGTCTGTATTGCGTAGAAATTGATTCCTCAAGAGGGTTTTTCTGACATGTTTTTTTCTTTCGGTATTGCATCAGTAAGTCGGTTTACCGACGGATTTCCGAGTCTTTTCTCCAGCAGGTTTCGTTTATAGTACTGCAAGAAATCTGAAACTCTCAAAAACCTGATCGAGTAAATCAGCAACAAACGAACGGAACATCATAAACAATCAAAACCCTCTAAAGGAATGAACAACTCATACCAAACCAAGTACATAAACGAACTAAAAAACACATCCAAAATCGTCAAAAACTTCAAAAAACGGACTCACCATCCACACAAAGTTAACATCCCTGCAACAAGTCATCCCCAACAATCAATAAAGGAATGATCGAATAGAGCTATGATATCATATAAACTAATAAACAATAGAGACAAAAAAACTGTTAGAGCTTCATTATTAAGATAAAAGCATAAATACAAAGTAGGGAAAAAACAACAATAAATAGGAAAATGATATTGGAATAACCTGGCTAAAAGGCTAATTAAAAATCTCAAAACAATTTTAGCCCTATAAATTTATTAGGCTAACATCTAAATAATGTTTACTGAGTCAATTTCATGTAATTTACAAGTTGTTGGTTATCTGAATGCTAGTCTTGGCATAATAAAATTCAGTACGTTAGAAAAATTACAGGATCAAGTTGTCACATTGATGCAAATGTCCATGAGTTTTGATATAAAACCATCTTAAACACCGTTTTGATGATGTGCAATGACATCATGCTGATTCATGGCTATAACCTTTATTGTGGATAATACAACTTCATGATGAATGACATAGAAAGGGAAAAAGGAACCCTAAAAGAATTGCAGCAATAGCATATGAATTTGCAGCCTTGATGATGAGTGGTTTAGTAGGAGCTTTTGCATGATTACAAACTTTTCTTTTTTCTTCTTCATGTTTATGATATCAGCCAAATGCGAAAAAAAGGAGAAAAGAAGGTGAATTGCATGTTCCTTTACTTTTTAACTCTTGCTTTACCCATAAACAGAGATACCCTACTCCACCATCTACCGTTTATTCTTCTTGAATAAACGTTGTATTTAATTTAACTAGCAACATCTTTATAACACATTTTTTTCACATATCCCAGCAAAAAGTAACAAATTTTAAAGTCGAATTTAGTGGGATGCGTAGGTTACGGGCATGTTTGGCATTTTTAGTTTTTACCCTTTAGAAGAAGATGAAAAAAAAAAAACAAAAGATTTATTTGTAATAAGAGCTTGTAGCTTTTATTTTAAATAAAAATCTCCTAATTATAATTGAAAACCTACTTCAAATAATTTTTAAGAGCTTTTAACTTTTAACTTTTTATTTTTATATTATTTTGTATTTCAAAAAACTAACAATTATATTTGCAGCACACTCTCCACAAATAAAATCTACAACTAGAAAACGAGAAATAGAACCAACCGGTGGAAATAGCTTGTGCTTTGTAGCAAATTATTAACTTTAAATCTTTCAACTTAATAAATTAATAAAAAATGTTGGTATAAAACAAAATATTAAAAAACAAAGATCATGTCAAGTCTTACACATGGACCATTTTAACTACAATATAATATAGTATTATGTATTTACAACACTATATATATATATATATATATATATATATATATATATATATATATATATATATATATATATATATATATATATATATATATATATATATATATATATATATATATATATATATATATATATATATATATATATATATATATATATATATATATGGAGAGGTTAAAATGAGAACGATTAAAAGGTTGAGAACGCGATAACGATTCTGGACCAATCATTTTATAGGGATATTATAGTAATTTAACAATATGTCTAATTAATTAAAAATACTAGATAATTATGTTTTTCTTATAATCATTGGATTAAATTATTCACTTTCCATGATTATAGAGATTATGATTTCTGTTACCAAACAATGAATTAAATATTTTTTATTTATTTCTTTTTATTAATAGATTTATATGATTTAATTCACAAATGAATAAAACATAATAGACTTTTATAATTTTATTGGACTCATTTTTAACGAATTTTTTATAATGACGAAAAATAGAAATATAATTTACCGGAATATTTATTGTTTAACCAGAATATTTATAATCATATATGAATAAAACATATTTTTAATCATATATTTATTTAGTTGTAATCATAAATGATTGAAACACGGTTTAAATAGTAAAATTACAATACAATTCTAATCATAAATGAATAAAACACGGTTTATACCACAAACAATAATTAAAATACAATAGTTCTTTATTACCCTATAATCACAAATGAATAAATCATTTCATATGAAAAAAAGTTATAAAATCAATCCCGCGATCAGCATTTTTGTTGAATCAATCGATGCCCCTTTTTCTTATTGCTACAATCACACACAAAAATAAATAGTGGGCATGCGTGATCATTGTTATTCTTGGATTCATACCTGCAAAATCAAGTTCAATAATGATTAGAAATTATTATAATTATTATAATAGTTGATAAATAACAATAGAGTTTATATGTTCACGTTTTAATGATGAATTGAATGTGGTGTTACAGTGTTAATCATCAATGACTCGCACTGCTCAGCATCAATGAATTGACAGAGGTGTTACAGTGTTAATCATCAATGATTAGCACTGCTCATCATCGATGATTATTGCAGTGGCTGTTATAGTATCAGTTATAGTGTTAATAATCAATGATTAACAGTTTAACACTATTCATCATCAATGATTAACAATGTAATTTACTAACATACAATTTTAAGTAAAACATCGTATTTCTTAATATGAATAACATTATAACATCCCATATGGTTTAAACTTGGAAAATTTCAAAAAAAATAATAATATGAATATCCTATAAGTTGGCTACCATAAACTAAACCGAAGAATATATTAATTGGTAGACTAATATAAACTAAACCGAAGAATATATCAATCATCAATGATTGATTGATAGATTCATTAATGATTCACTTCATGAAATGAATCATATATTCATCACATTCATCAGTGATTAACTTCACGACGATGTATGCCTTTTTAAACACTGTAAATTATTAGCATACACTTAGATTAACATAAATCACTTTTTTGTCATCTAGTTGTAATTAGGAAAAATGAGATTACGTAAAAAGGACACTTTCAAAGTTGTTTAATTGGTTTCTTTTAAAATAATATATTAATCATTGAGATAAAATACTATTTTAATTAATGTTTGCACATCTTGGCAAATGACATCGCAGAGGTCGTCATGCAGTCAAAAATAGTAAAATAACCTCACTCTCACTTAGCACAGTGGTAGTCAGGGTCGATCCACAGGAGTTACGTGGTCAAGGTAGGCAACAGATTACCAACTGTAGTGTCACTTCTATAGCCAGAGGATCTAGTTTCCGACTTATACCCAAAACAATCCCAAAAATCACAAATCAATAAACAAATTCAAGCATCAACTAAACTAAACCAATAACTAATCCTAATTACCTACTAAAATCAGAAGTAGAATTCGAAATCAGAAGTAACCAAGATCAATTCCAAACATTCAACACAATCAAAACATCCAAACTCCATTCAAAAGCATAAAATACCGAAAATAGAGCAATTAACACTAACTGAATGATTACTATTAAAAAACTCATATCCCAATTGTTCAAAAATAGTAAACAAGAAACACTAAAACTAAGAACTATTGCCAATGGTTGTCACACCCAAAGACGCTAGCCAAATCTACCGAAATCACTAAACTAATTGGAATTTAAAAGAGAAAAACATAAAATACCAAATAATGGTTGCTGAAAACTGAAACTCGGAGTCAAATAAGCCTTGGGATTCATTCCTATGCCAGGTCTTTGCTGCATTTTTCTACCTAAAACCCTCTATTTATAGTTGCAAAAATTAAGAGGCCGCGACGCGCACAAGTAAAATCCGCGGCGCGCGTATGGGTTTATCCCCGTTTTTTTGGCATTTGAATTTTCTCCTCCGCCTCAATGCTGAGTCACCGCGTCGCGCCTTTGTGAATCTCGCGGCACGCATGTGAATTCGACTGATTTGTCCTTATCTTAAAACTTCTTCCATTTTGTCCGCTTTTAGCCCCTGTTTACATCATTTCTTTCCAAACAAGCACTGACACAAAAAGTGAGAATACCACAACATATATGATATAATTTCACTAAGAATAGGGCTCAAGAACGACTAAAATACTTGATATTACTAGGCGTCGTCAAACACCCCACACTTGTGCCTTGCTTGTCCCCAAGCAAGAGAGTTTTTAACAAATTTTAACAAAGACTCAAACAATTTTTGAATGAGTTCAATTTCAAAGCTTATTGCCCTACGAGTTAGAGTGAAATAGTTTGTGAAAACATAATCAGAATATTCTTTGGAATTCATGACTTTCTAGAGAACCCTTGATTAAAATTTTTTGTCCACAATGAAGTGTACGTACTCATTCAGATTCTAAAGGCCGTTAAAGAACTGTCCATGACTTTCGATGTTGTCCGTGTAGCGAGCTTTCAGAAATACCATCGCAGACCAGATGATCTTAGGTGGTAAGGTGCATAAGTCCCACCCATTTTAGACCTACCGGCTTGAACAACAAAGGCCACTGATTGACAATCCCTTCCTAAATTCCAATCCTAAAATACTCCAATCTTCTAACTCATAAAAACACCTCACGATAAACGGGTTCTTCCATTTGAACTGCATTTTCAATTGCCCGACACGTATAAGTGAGTTCGCCTTCCTCGTACCCCTGTTGCACCAGCCAATCTTGTAAGTGTTCGAGGATTCCCGATTCCTTGGTCAACTCCCAGTTGACCGTCCGAGAAGGAAAAATCCGCTTATGTTGTTGAATTGATCGGTGGTTGTAAAAACTGTAGGCGAGTGTTCTGTCAACTCCTGTAGCCAAGGAGTTCCAGTCGATGGATTCTGAACTCGCAGATGAAGACATTGTTGCCTGCAAAATTTATCAAAAACCCAAAATAAGCTACTGTTCAGTGTTCGCCGCGGCGCGGGACACAAAAGCCGCGTCGCGCTGTTTGAAATTTCATACTCCTCGTCGCCCTCTGTAACAAGCCGCAACGCGGCGTATGAAGTTCATAACATAACCGATGATTAAACATGATCTCAGTTCAAAATTGCTATTCTAATTACTGGGTTTTGTAGCATGCATCATCCTAAACTAAATGGCAACATCAATTTCAGTATATACTAACTACATTGTCGATTACAAAGGATTTCCACTAGTTTCAAGAATTTTAAAGAAAAGAGAAGGAATTAGTGGACTTACTTGATTTTTTGGAAGTAATACGAAGATGAAATTGCATGAGAGGCACGAATGAATGATCAGCAGTAAAGAACACTATGATTTACGTAATTTGAATTATATACAAATGTGGGGTTTTGGAGTTGTTCTCAAACTCTGTTTTTGTGATTATCTATAATTTCAAATTAAGATAAGGCTGTGGCGGGGGAAGATTCTATCCGCGTCGCGTATAAAAATCTGATTTTATTAATAATTGCGAAAACTAAACACGCGCGGTGTTGCAAAATTACCAAATTGACCCTACACTTGTTATTTTCTTACCGTGACCAATCAAGTGTGATTAATTACTGTTGAAAATGAAAATTATACATATGATGATCGGGTTGCCTCCCGACAAGCACTAAGTTTAACGTCTTCAACCGGACATGCACTTACCTGACCTATGACGTATATACATGAATGTCTGTCACGAATTCCACCGTTTCGACTTCCAATTTCTGAAATGTGCCTGCAATAACATATGGTTTGAGTCTATGTCCGTTGACTTTGAATGGCTGTCCACTTTTGAAATCCCGGATTTCAACTGCACCATAATTTGTGACACTAACCACTTCGTATGGCCCATTCCATTTGCTTCTTAACTTCCCAGGAAACATCTTCAATATTGAGTTGTACAGCCATACCTTCTGTCCGACTTCAAACGTTTTCAACCGAAGCTTAGCATCATGATACTGCTTCATTTTCGACTTGTATGTAGTCGCATTCTCGTAAGCTTCGTCTCGCAACTCTTCCAATGCAGATAGCTGCAACTTTCGTTCCTTTCCAGTTTTAGTGTAGTCCATGTTCACTTGTTTGGTAGCCCATAGGGCTCGGTTGGTGAGTTCCACAGGCAAGTGACAGCCTTTCCCATAAACCAACCGATACGGAGTAGTTCCGATCGGTGTCTTATAAGCGGTTCTGTATACCCATAATGCGTCATCCAACCTTTGCGACCAATCTTTCCTGTCTGTCCTGACCATCTTCTGAAGAATTTCCTTGATCTGTCTGTTGGATACTTCTACCTGGTCGTTTGTTTGTGGGTGATAAGGTGTTGCGATTCGATGATTCACCCCGTAATGCTTCAGCAGCCTCCCGAATTTGAAGTTCTTAAAATACGACCCCCCATCACTTATGATGACCCGTGGGACTCCATGTCGGGTGAAAATATTTCTCTTAACAAATTTGCACACCACATGATGATCATTTGTACGGGTCGCTTCTACCTCAATCCACTTAAACACATAATCCACTGCGACCAGAATATAGACATAACCATGCGAAGTGGGAAATGGTCCCATGAAATCGATCCCCCAGACATCGAAAATGTCTACCACCAATATCGGATTTAAGGGCATTTGATCTCTTTTCGATATGTTTCCTAATTGCTGGCAGTTCAGGCACTCTTTAGCGGTTTTGTGAGCATCCTTGAAGATAGTCGGCCAATACAGTCCTGCTTCCAAAACTTTGTATCCTGTCTTCTTGCCACTGAAATGTCCTCCACATGCTGACGCATGACATCGTTCCAAGACATCGCCAATCTCGCTATCAGGCACTCATCGACGAATTATTTGGTCCTCCCCTCCCTTAAAAAGATCAAGGTCATCCCAAATAAACCTCTTTGCATACGTATGAAATTGCTTCTGCCTCTGTTTTGTCCAATGCGTTGGCATTGCTCCTGTAGCCAAGAAGTTGACATAATTTGCATACCATGGAGCTCCGGTGAGCTCCAACAGCTGCTCATCTAGGAATGAATCTTTAATTCCAGCTTCTAACCCTTCTGTTGGCAGTCATGAGAGATGATCTGCTACCACATTTTCTACTCCTTTCTTGTCCTTGATTTCCACATCGAACTCTTGCAAGAGAAGTATCCATCTGATCAACCTTGGTTTAGATTCCTTCTTCGCAAGCAGGTGTCGAACAGCATTGTGGTCGGTATAGACCACCACCTTTGATCCTTAGATGTAGGATTTGAACTTGTCCAATGCAAATACTACGACAAGTAACTCCTTTTCGGTGGTTGTGTAATTTAATTGAGCCTCGAAAAAAGTTTTACTAGCATAGCATATGACTACTAGCTTCCTATCAATCTTTTGTCCTAATACTGCACCAGCAGCATAATCACTAGCATCACACATAATTTCAAAAGGTTGGGTCCAATCAGGAGGTTTTAGAATGGGAGCCTCGACCAATTTATTTTTTAGAATGTTGAATGCTTTTACACACTCCTCATCAAAAATAAATGGTGCGTCTTTTAAAAGAAGGTCACAAAGAGGTTTATAGATAGTACTAAAGTCCTTAATAAATCTACGGTAAAAACCAGCATGGCCTAAGAAAGATCTAACCCCTTTCACGGATGTCGGGGGTGGCAATGTGGATATGACTTTGACCTTAGCACGATCTACCTCAAATCCTCTCTCGGAGACCACATGACCTAAGACTATTCCTTCCCTAACCATAAAATGACTTTTCTCCCAAGAAAGCACTAGATTAGATTCGACACATCTTTGTAACACCTTTTCCAATTGACTTAAGCATGCCTCAAATGTTGATCTAAAAATCGAGAAGTCGTCCATGAAGATCTCCAAAGCGTCACCAATCATGTCGGAGAATATCGCCATCATGCACCTTTGAAACGTGGCGGGGGCATTACACAATCCGAATGTCATTCTGCAAAATGCAAAAGTACCATATGGACATGTGAATGTGGCCTTCGCCTGATCCTCCGGGTGAATAGCAATCTGATTATACCCAGAATAGCCGTCCAAGAAACTATAATACTTCTGTCCAGCTAACTTTTCTACAATTTGATCAATGAATGGTAATGGAAAATGGTCCTTAGACGTAGCGGCATTGAGTTTCCTGTAATCAATACATACTCTCCATCCAGTTACGGGTCTCGTGGATACCTTATCACCACCCTTGGTATCCACTACAGTTATACTAGATTTCTTCGGTACAATTTGTGTCGGACTGACCCACTCACTGTCGGAGATTGGGTATATGATCCCAACATCCAACCATTTCAGAACTTCCTTCTTAACAACTTCCTTCAAATTTGGATTCAATCTTCTTTGCGTATCCCTGGCAGGTTTGGCTCCTTCTTCTGTGATGATCCGATGCATACACGTAGTCGGACTAATACCTTTTAAATCTGCAATCGTCCATCAAATAGCTTCCTTATGTCTGGACAAAACCTTAAGCAAGTCCTTTTCTTGTTCCATTGTCAAATTCGCTGCTAAAATCACCGGCAGAGTTTCTTTTTCTCCTAAGAAAGCGTACTTTAAATGAGCTGGTAACGGTTTCAACTCTAAAGTTGGCGGTTCCTGTAAAGACGGTTTTAATGTCTTAGGAATCTTTGTCGGCAGCTTCTCGATGTGTGCGCATTCTTCATGCTTCATGCCTTTGTCCTTTCCTGCTTCTTCTTCTTGCTTCTCCTACTCAGCCTCTCCTTCTTCTTGAGTATCCATCGCCTCTTGTTGCAACACTTCAGGTGTATATTGCTGCACTAACTCATCTATGATGTCCACCTGGTAGCATTCTTCATCCTCCATAGAACTTCCTTTGGCATTAAAAATTTTAATCTTAGTTTGCTGATGCCCAAAGGAAATGCCATCTCTCCTGTACGACAGTCAATGTTTGCATTAGCTGTAGCCAAGAAAGGTCGCCCCAAAATAATCGTCGGTTGTTCTCCATTGACAGTCTGACGGGTATCCAGAACTAACAAATCTGCTGGGTAATAGAAATCTCTCAACTTAATGATAACATCTGACAACATCCCCCTATGAATCTTTGTAGACTTATCAGCAAGCTATAAAATTACATCAGTAGGCCTTAAAGTACCGAATTCATACTTCTCAAAGAGCTGCCCTGGTAGAATGTTTACGCTTGCACCCAAATCTAATAGAGCTTTCTTGATATGCACATTACTTAAGTCAACTGAGATGAGAGGAACCCCTGGGTCCTTCATCTTGGGAGGTAATGCATCCACAATTAGAGAACTTACATTTTTGGGCAAACTAATCCTTTTGGGCAAGTGTGACAGAATATGCTTCTTGTGAATACACATGTCCTTGAGAAATTTTGCATACGTAGGGACCTCCTTGATAAGCTTAACCAATGGGATGTTGACTTTGATCTGACTGAACAGATCCCACATATCTTCTGCTTGTGGTCCTTTTTCCCGTATGGTCTTCTTTCAAGCTTTTCCAAAGCCGCAGGAAAAGGCGCTGTCCCACTTGTTTCTCCCTTTTCCCATGTACTTGCTGGTTTCTTCTTTTGCGCGCGTTCCTCTTTTTCTTTATTCTTTTCCTTTTCCAACTCTTCTTTTTCGTCAAAAATTATCTCCACATCACTATCTTCTTCTGCTGGTGGTTCTGTAACCTTGTTGTCCACCTTCTTTCCACTTCTGAGTGTGATAACTTCATTTACTTGCACCTTTGGCGGTTGTGCTTTTTCCTGTTCTCTGTCCTTTTCCAACTTAATGAGAAATTCTCCTATCTTCAAAATTGCTTGAGAATTGGCATCTTCCACCTCCTTAAGCTTAACTAACATTCCAAAAATCTCATGTATGCCAATGTTCGTAATTCCTGCTGGAGGTGCTGGCTGCACATGTTGCTGCCTCACTGATAGTTGTCTTACTTCCCTTTGCTGATTATTTCTAAATGGTCGTGGCGTATTTTGGAATTGACCATATCCATGCACCTGACTGATTTCCTCATGTGTCATTGAGCATTCATTGTGGTTATGTCCTATTTCACCACATGTATTACATATTCTTTGTCCATGCAATACATATGCTCCTTTCTCCTTCTGAAATCTCGTGAGCATTTGATTAAATTTTTTCGTAACAACACTTAGCTCATTTTGGATTTCCCTTTTCCATTTGTTTTCTGCTTCGATATTCGCCACATACACTGTGTTATCCTTCATGAATCCACTGACCTTAGATCCTAAACTTAACTGTTCCAATAATCTCCACGCATCCTCTGGCTCTTGCCACATGAACGTCCCACTTGATGAAGCGTTTATCATTGCTTGATGCGTCTCATTCATTCCTTCAAAAAATAATTTCACCAGCTGCCACTTCGGAACTTCGTGATGCGGACAAGAACGTAGAAACTCCTTCAATCGATCGAAAGCCTCGTGAAATGCTTCTCCAGGCGTTTGCTGAAAATCTTGGATTGCGCGTCTAACTTCAGTAGTCTTAGAGGCTGGGTAAAATTCTTGTAAAACCTTAGCCTTGAGTTGATCCCAAGTAGTGATACTATTAGATGGAAGAGATGTAAACCAGTACTTGGCCTTGTCCTTTAAGGTAAAAGGAAATAATCTTAATCTAAAAATATCCCTATTGGTGTTCATAGGAGTATTGGCGTTTGCGATGGCTAAGAATTCATACAAATTATTATAGGGGTCATCTATCTTATATCCTCTAAACTATGTTAATACTCCTATCAATTGAGGCTTAATTTCTACTTGAGTGTCTATATCATCAGGAATATAAATAGGCGATAAGTCATCGTACTCCCGTGGCTGGAAGTGCGACACAACCGACTGCCCTCTCGGTTGCGCAAAGTACAAAGGTTGAAAAGGATTACCATGAAAATGATGACCATTATACCCTTGCTGACCTTGCGGTGGTTGTCGCTGTGGTGCTCTTCGTGGAGGTCCCCGATGTCGGTTCTATTGTTGCTGTGGTGGCTGCTGCTGTGGAACCCATCCTTCTTCTTCATCCTCATACCTCTGCTCAACCTCCTGGTACTGGTACTGTGGAGGTTGTGGTTGATATGGTTGTTGTGGTACGGATTGAAGTGTGGCTTGTACTTTAAAAAATAATGGTCGTTGTAAGGGTTGTGACTGTGGTTGAGAAAGGGTAGTGTGCTGCATAGTCACTGGGGTGCCATCACGGGTCGGCGCTCCCCAAGACATAGCATATGTGAAAGGGTTTGTAGATTGTTGTTGAAATGGCGGAATAGAAGGCGGAGTGCATGATGGTATTGGTTCAGGGGCTGAAACTACACCACCAGTAGCACTCGTGCTCCCAAACTGAAATTCTGAAACTGGGGGAATAAACGACATCCCCGTTGCCTCACGCGAAGGTTCCTGGGCAACACTCACTAAACTGCTACTAACATTACTAAAACTCATTGTATCTAAACGCCTACGTACACGGTTCTTGCGCGCGGTTCGTTCGATCTCTGAGTCAAAACGCAAGGGTGATAACTGTCCACCCCGACGGGTACGCGTGCACTAGTATGTTGTCGCCAAATATTCTAAGTAAGTGCGGAAAGTAAAGTTCCGAAACTGGGAAGTTTCGGAAGAGGACAAGTCCGAAGACTTGAGTTGGTTTGCGACATGTAATAAGTACTTAGAAAAGATCAATAGCTTAACAATACATAAAGTAAATTAACAGTTAGATAACAAGAAATGTAAAGCCAGTAAATTTAAGATGCAGGAAATGTAAAGACTGACGGAAATGCAGATAAGAATTGGAGAGTTGATGGAATGAGAGATTGTATTGATAAATGTAAAAGTGTTACATAAAGTTTCTCAAACTCATGTGGACTGAAGATGGACGTGGTCTCCCTTTTATAGGATAAGAGAAGACTTTTGGATAAAGACCTATGGACTGAAGAGTAGACAACACGTCTTTCTTCAGTCAAACAAGAAGGATAAAACTAATATAATAATACAATGTCAGACTAGGGTGGCTTATCTAGATTAAAATAATACACTAAGTACAATCAACATGCTTCTAAAAGGCCACGCCTGATCTAGTCTAATCATATCCTATACGTTGAAGTGCTTATCCTTTGCCTTATCTTCAAGATGGTCTTCAGATCTTCAATCTTCTTTGTAGAATGATTAAGTATGATAGTTCTTATAAGTTGATCATATTGATAATCCGAAATCTTGAGAGGATTTCGGAGTCCTGACATTTCTGAATCAGAGTATCTTGGGAATATGATCTTTGTTGGTCTTCTAAGTTAGTTCGGAGTATGGACTTCCGAACTATGTCTTCCGAGAAGTGTACCTTCTGATCTTGATATAATTTGGAGTTCTGAAATCCAAGACTAGATTTCGGACGTCTATAAGATTATCAGGACACAACTTATCCAAGACAATAATTATAGATATAAGGCACATTTAAATATCACATTCAAGACATAACTATTTGTTCATTACTTAGATCATTCATACAAAATACTTTGTCTAACATTCCATAAAAATAAAGAGATTAACACTACATCCAAAACACATCAAACGATGAGTTGGTCAACGATCTGTCTTTAGCACTAACAATTCCCCCTTCGGTGACCAATCAAGGAGTTTGATTCAACATCTTCAAGGTTTATCTAGTACACCTTGTCTCACAGCATATGACCAGAAGTTCCTAACTGCAAGCAGCCACTCCATCCTCAGTATCAGTTCCTTCTTTGATTCTGCATCTGATGATTGTGACTTTTTAATGGCTTTGATGTATTCAGTTAGGTTCCCGCTAGGGAGCCTTCTGATTTGATCAGCACGAAGAAAGAAGAGGGATCCTTTCTGCTTTGGGTTCTTGTATACCAGTCCAACTACTGGGTCAAAGGTGGCACCTTTCTTCCAGTTGTCTCGGTTTTCTGGCATTGATAGATCAACCTTTTCTGGGAATGGATTTGTCGGATTAACAAGTTTGAACAATTCAGCATCGGCAGTGAAAAATTCTTCTAAAAGGCGATGTAAGAATCGTCTGGCTGCAACATAAGCTTCTCTAGCAACTTGATATTCTTTGGTTGACAGCTTCTGAACGATCGTGAAGAGATCGGCTAGATTCATCATTCAGAAGTCAGCTTCCGTTATCAGAATTGGTTTATCATAGTTGTTGTTTCTAATTATTTCATATTCGTAATAATTAGATTTTTGGAAGCTTCTCTTCTTAATGCTTCGAACTGATGTTATTAGATCGATTGACCATGTATCAACTTGAAGTTTGGTACATGAGCTCAGGAATTTTTGATTCATGTGGAAAGCTTCCAGATCTTTGTTGAATCGGAGCTGACGTTTTTAGCATGTCGAAGAGCTTGAGTATCGAAAAATTTCGATTTCTTTTCCTTGACTTCTAGGGGGTCTGATTCTTTGATTGGTGAGAACACGAGAATCTCATCTTCTGAAGGAGCTTCAACTGTTGGAACTTCAGCTGTCTGAATTTTCAAAGGAGAAGAATGAGGTGTTTGCACCTTTGTTGGAGATTTTGAGGAAGTTTTTCTTGGAGTCTAATTGATGAGAGGATCTTTTGTTGTTCCTCAGCATGGATTTCTTTATTAGATTCATCACCCTTTTCTTTATCAGATTCATCACCCTTATCAGCATGGGTGTCTTCTCTTTCTCCTTGATGTTTCTGAAGGAGATCTTCTGTTGTATCCACCATAGTTTCGTCATCACGTTCTTTGGTGGTCCCACTTGGACCAGCAGTGGTATCTATTACCATGTCATCAGTTTGAGGAACTTCTAATTTATCTGCCTCTCCCGTTCCTGGGGCGCCTGCAGGAACTGAAGGGGGCACAGGCAGGCGGTCCAAGATAGATCCAAGCTTGGAAGTGACCTCGTCAATTAGCTTTATGAGAAACTCAGGAAGCGGTGTAGAAATCATTTCCTTGAAGTCCTCCATGACTTGAATATTCAAACTAGTGCAGACTTTGAGTTGCTGAATGGGACCTTCCATCGTTCCAGTGATGGATTGTAGAGTGTGACTTATGATTTGTAGAAGAAGAGAGTGAGTTCTTCTGAGAGAGGTGTTCTCGACAAGAACTCCGCTACGATAACCAGACATGTTTTCTAGTAGGGAGTTGATTTTAACATCTACGATGTTAACAAGCTCGGGAATCTGCTTTTGACACCTTGCTACTTCTTCGAGCATTGTTTGGGCGGTTTTCATCATGTTGATGGCATCTGATTCCCTGTGAGTATCAATTTTTGCAAGAGCATCGGAGATGACTTTTTCAATTTGACTGTCGAGATGTAGAATAATGTCGCGGTTTTCAAGAGCAGCGATCCTGTTCTTTAGTGCAGCAATTTCTTTGACCAGGGCCTCCTGATTTTGGGAAGCTTTGAAGTCAGTCAGAAGAGTGGTTAAGGCATCGTCTTTTTGATGTCATACGTCATCTCTGACTTGGGAGTTGACGGATGGGGGGCTTTTGTGTCAGCTTTTTCAGAAGATGAGTTGGTGTCACTAAGGTCGATTGGAAGCATTTTGGAAGAAGAAGGCTGGGGTTGATTTACTTCTTGATCGTTACCGAAAACAGAAGATCCGGCTGGCATGGATTGGGTTTCTGAGATTAGAAAACGGGAGCCGGATTCAGCAGGTTGCTCAAGTGTGGTGTTAATGGTTGTTTTCTTTTGTAGATCTTGAGTAATGAATCTGTCCCAAGTGAGGGGAACGATATCTGAGCCAATTTTTGACCAATCCTTTTCAGTGGTGTCAAAAAGATAGACGGGAGTGTCTACTAGCCTGTTGAGAGAGGCACTTAGAAAAGAGTCAATACGTAGAGTGAGTGTATTGATTCTCTTTCGTTCTGATTTGACTACATCTGAATCTTCGTCGGATGGTGGGCCAAATGCTGAGAGAGTTTGGAGTTCAGTGTTTTTGAGCTCAAACTACTTTTTAAGGCGTTCCACTAATGTCGCCTGTTCATTAACTGCAGTCCGAAATCTCCATATGTCAAACTCGGTTGCATTTGCAGGAGGTTGAGTGGGATCTGAGATGATGGTTACAGATGGTGTGTCTCTGGTAGTTTCAACGGCTTTTTCTTTTTATTTAGGTGGTGAGTTCTGTGTTTCCACCACAATCATGTCTTCCTGAGTGTCCTCCGAGTCTGGAGAGTTCTGTCTTTCCTCCAATTTTTCTGACTCGGAGTCCTTAGAAGATGGTTCAGACATCGATTTGGCTCTTTTCTATTTCTTTTTAGGAGGTTGCTTTGATGGTGAGGACCAGAAAGCTTTCTTTTTTGGTTTCTTCGGGGCCAGACAGTCTTTGAGAGAATGAGGAGAGTATGGAGGTACATCTTGTGTTGCAGAGAGGTGGAAGAGTACAGCAGGCTTTGTCGGATCAACTAGGTTCAGAAGCGAGTCAGGTAATTTTTGGATTTTTCCAAAAAATGAGTCTGTTTTTGGGGCATAGGGTTTGGCTTCAAGCATTAATAATTTTTCCTCATCGAATCTGGGTGGAGGGATTGGGATTTGAAGGGATTGATGGATATGTTCGATGCACATGGCCCAAAAACGTGCAGAGTGGATTTTTCCTTTCGGCTTCTGAGAGGTGGGTATGTAGGAGAGAAAGTCTTCAAATAACATTTCTGCATGATCGTTTTCATAGCCTGTATAGAGGCTCCAAAGAAGTTCTAGAAGGCGTTTGCTTAACTGATCTGTACCGCCCATTTTACCGGTTAAGCACTTAATGATATAATGAATCAGACATTGCCATAGGGGCGAGATGTGCCCTTTGGACAGTTTGAATAGTTTTGGCAATTTGTACATATATCCCATCATGTAGATAATGGATTCAAGTTGGTGAGAAGTTGGATGATCAAAAGTGGTTTCGTGGTATGGAAGTTGGATGATCAAAAGTGGTTTTGTGGTTTCGTGGTTTCGTGGCGGTTGTGACAATGTCTTGAAGCAGAGAAACTGGAATCGTAGGGGGTGGATCAAAGAAGGCTCTTGCAAGTTTATGTCTGGACAAGATGTGAATTAGCACTCGTAGATGTTCCTTGTAGATGGTGAGATTTTGTGAGAGATAGAGATTGGTGACAGCAACTAAAAAAGTATCGTTGTTGCTTTTCGATTGTGAGGCCATTGGAGAAGGTATGGTATGAGAGAGAAGAAGAAGAATGGAAGTTTGAGACTTTTAGGGTTGAGAGATTGCAGATGGCGGTGAGGGAGAGTGATCAGAATAGAGGGGAAATTTATATAGAATGATGTGTGGGAGATGAATAAGAGGGAACGGTTATAGCAATTTTGAAAATGTGTAAAGAACCGTCGGATTTTGAGAATGAAAGGACGTGTGAAGAGTTGTGTCAGAAAAGTGTGTGCTTGGCATTTAATGCTAGGTAATGATGAAAGAGGATGGTCCATTAAAGGACGGACATGTGTGGCAGAGAGAATATCCGTTGGAGAAATGCTGATTGTATGGTTTTTAATTATTGGATATTAAATGTTTCTTGCATTTAATTTTCATTCAAACATTAAATTTGTCGTGTGGAGGTGTCTATGGTACAGTTTGTTATGAATGCTGTGGTTCTGAGGTTAGTCAGAAGTAGAGAGAATCAGAAATGCAGCAGAAGGAGAATCTTATTCAGAATGTTAGTGGTTCTGAACCAAGGTCCGAACCAAAAGGATTGATTCAGAGGGGAGATTGAGTTTTCTGAAATGGAATCAATATTTCTGAATGGTAAAGTTCTGATGGAAAGTTGAAGTAAACATTCTGATTAGAATTCTGAGAGGGGGAATTCTGAATCTACATTCTGATATAAGAATCCAAAAGCGATATAGTTGAGTATGTCAGTTGAATGGATATCGCAAGAGTTGTCATTTATGCTGGTTGGTGTCATGTATTACTGCAGAGACAATAAATGACGCCGACTGATTTGGCTAAACAGTCAAATCATGCATCTCATCTCTATATTGATAATCTCTAAGAGATGAGGTGGCGTGAAATGGTGAAGAGTGAGTGATGATTTGTGTGCCTATAAAAGGGGGGTTGCTGTTAAGCGAAGAAATCACACAAGAAACTGAAAGATTAAGATGGCAGCAAGACGTCCTTTCAATCGTGATGAGAAAGTAGAAGTAAGAATGCAGGATGGAGAATTCACAGGAGCAGTGTATGGAGGAGTAATCAAGTCGGTGTGGAATCATCGCTACGAAGTGAAGATGACTACACTAACTGATGGAGCTACTGGTGGTCCCTTGAATGTTCATGTAGAGTTCTCAAATCTGCAACCAGTTCTTCCTAAGGTGTTGGTGGAGTTTAAACAATTCGACTTTGTGGAGGTGTGGTATCGTCGAGGATGGTGGCCGGCTGCAATTGCAAGGAAAACGTCGTTTAACCAGTTCCATGTGATCTTGGTGGATGGAACACGACTGTTTGTTGATGAGTCGGAACTGAGGATTCATCAGAGGTATCATCTTGGAGAGACTCCAATGTGGCAGTATTATAAGCTCTGATGGTTGAGAAGGAGTGCTGGTCTTTTTAGGAAAACACGTATGTGCTTTGTGATGTTGTGTTTGTGTTGATGTTTGTGTTTAAGTGTTGTCATTGGTTGTTGTTGCTTTCATTTGATTTTGTAATAGGTTAGGTTTTGGATGAATGAAAGCATGTTGTTGTGTTTAAGTGTTATTGAAAACCTTTGTGAATGGATATATATAAAAAGAAATTGATTTGGTAAGAAAACTTCTAAGATGGAAATGTTCCGAAGTATGAAATATTGAAAAAAGAACTTTTGTCGTATTCCCAGAAAAAATAGAAGAATGGAGATAGGATTATGTGAGAATGTGTCAGTTCTAGAAGAACGAAAAATCCATGTTGATTCAAGAGCGGTTATCGATTACACCGTCAGAGTCGCCGAAACATCTAATAAACCGCTTAGGCCACGATGCTGATGTGATATGTGCATTAACTGCCCACTAGGGTCATTATGACCTCTAAGGCATTGATTTAGAGAAGATCAACAGGCATGCGGATGGCTTATAAAAGGGATGTTGGCTAATCGTTAACACTTTGTACCAAGAGTAAATTTTCACATTGGCTCGGTATTTCTTCAAGTGTCGGGATAAGGTTGAAGTGAAGCTCACTGGAGGTGATTTTGCTGGGGGATATTACGAAGGTGTGATCACCAAGACCTGGAAGCTGAGGTGTGAGGTTCGACTGCGTTCTCTTTCGGACAACACAACTGGTGAGATGATGGTAGTAAAGGTAAAGTACAGTGTTCTTCGTCCCATTCCTCCCATGGTTCTTGTGGAGTACAAGGTGGGGGATTATGTGGATGCTTGGGATCGTCAGGGCTGGTGGAGTGGTGTTGTTGATAATGTGATAGGAGATGATATGTATGACGTGATGCTGTTGACGGATGGTAGGCCAGTGCGTGTGTGTGATTTGTCTGTGCGAATCATGCAAACCTTCACTTATGGAAGTCCTCCAAAATGGCAATATAGCAAACACTAGGACGATAGGGGTGAAGTCTTAGTTGTTTTTGATGTTTTCTTTTGAGAATCTTAAGTCATAGAATTTTGATTTTTTTTTAATGTATTAGCTATGACTTAATGAATCTTGGTTATGTACTTAACCTTTTGACTTAATGAAGTGTGGTTGTATGTTATCTTTCATGAATTTTTGAGTTTTGCCTTAAAGTAATAATGCATAAAAAATATTGTAAATTATTTTAGAAAAACATTGAGAAGATCTTCAAACCTTGAGATGTCTGAGGATATAGTCGGAGTAGCAGAGTGCTAGTCGGAAGTCAGGTTCTGAGGGACAATTGGGAAGTTGTTCCGAACAAAATTTTCGGAGTAGGTGATACTCAGAAGTTGAGTATCACTCTCTGAAGAATTCTGAGTCAGGATTTAACATCCCCAGTTTATCCAGGAAGTTGTTAAATTTTGTGGAGTCCAAAGCCTTAGTAAAGACATCAGCAACCTGTTCTTCAGTAGGAATAAAGTAAGGTTCAATGTTACCTTGTAAGATCTGATCCTTGATGAAGTGATACCTAAGGTCGATGTGTTTCGTCATGGAGTGCTGAATTAGATTATGAGAAATGGCTATGGCACTCTTGGAGTCGTAATAAATGGGAACTTGAAGAAATCGGTAACCATAATCCAGGATTTGAGTTTTCATCCACAAAACTTATGAAAAACAGGTAGATGCATCCATATATTCAGCTTCTGTGATGATAAGGCAACACAGTTTTGCCTCTTTGAAGACCAGCTGACTAACCTTCCACCTAGATATTGGCAGCCTCCGGTAGTGCTTTTCCGATCTAATTTACATCCGGCATGATCCGAATCGGTAAATGCTTGAAGTTTGAAATTGTCTCCGACTGGATACCACAGACCCATTGCCTTTGTACCTTTAAGATATTTGAAAATTTTCTTTACAACTGTCAGATATGACAGTTTAGGAGCTGCTTGATATCTAGAACAAATGCATGTTGAGAACATCATGTCAGGTTTACTTGCTGTTAAGTACAAGACTGAACCAATCATCCCTCGATACAACTTGTGATCTACTGGTTCGCCTTCTGGGTCTGCATAGATTTTGTGATTTGTAGATATCGGAACTTTGGCAGTAGAACAATTTTCAAGGGAAAATTTCTTCAGTAGTTCGTTTGTATATTTTTCTTGATGAATGAAAATGCCTCTTTTAGTTTGTTTGATCTGAAAACCTAAGCAGAAATTAATTTCTTTGTTCATACTCATGTGGAATTTGTCTGTCATCACTTTTGCAAAGTCATCAACCATCGATTGATTCGTTGAACCAAAAATGATATCATCTACATAAACTTGTACGATCATGATGTGATTTTGACGTGATCGAACAAAGAATGTAGGATCTATGACTCCTCTTCTGTATTCGGATGACACCATAAAGTTTGATAATGTTTCATACCAGGCTCTAGGTGATTGTTTTAAGCCATATACCGTCTTATTCAGACGATACACATGATTGGGTCGAGACAGATCTTCAAAACCAGGAGGTTGTTGAAGGTAGACCACTTCTTGAAGGTCACCTTGAAGGAATGCACTTTTTACATCCATTTGATGTACAATAATGTTCTTATGTGCAGCATAGGCTAGAAAGATCCGAATGGCTTCTAGCCTTGCTACAGGTGCATATGTCTCATCATAATCAAGTCCTTCGATCTGACTATACCCTTTTACCACTAATCTGGCTTTGTTTCTGATTACTGTCCCCATATCGTCCAACTTGTTTTGGAAGACCCATCTAGTACCGATCACTCTGTGATTAGATGGTCTTGGAACAAGATCCCATACTTTGTTTCTTTTGAATTCTGCTAGTTCTTCTTGCATGGCTTTAATCCAATCGACGTTGTCTAGAGCATCAGGAACTGTTTTTGGCTCAATTTTACTGATATATGCGGCAAATTGACATTCATCCTGAATTGATTTCTTGGATCTTGTCTGAACTCCAGTGGATGGATTTCTGATAATTTGATTCGGAGGATGGTTCCGAGTCTATTTGTGTAGTCTCGGAAGTAGAGCTGGATCGGAGACACGAGGTGGTACGTCTTGAATGAAGTTAGGGTCTTCAGAAGATATATTTGGAATTTGTGATTCTTCAGTTGAAGTGTCTGCATCGGCTTCAAAAGTGAAGACTGGTGCATCATTGAGTGCATTATCATAAGAGTTGATTAAAGTATCTTCTGATGGAGCGTTTGCTGATAAGGCATCTCTTGAGGGTTGATGGTCCCCCTCGGATTGTGATATCCCATCAACATGAGTGGGGAGCATGAGCTCCCCCTCAGCATGTGCTAGGAGTGAAGGTTCCTTCTTAACCTGATGAATCTATGAAGGAGACAAAGGCTCCCCATCAAATGTAGAAGCATTATTTGAAGGTACAGCCTGATTATCGGATGACATGGGTTCTGAGGAATGGACGGTCCTGAGGCTGAAACAAATTGCTGAATTGCGTCAGGAGAGTGGATGACCTCAACATCTTTTGCGGCTTCCAGAGGATCAAAGAGTAAATCGTAGTCTATTTCAACTATGTGAATGGGTCGATGTCCGACTGGAATATCATTCTCCATTACGTATAGAATATCTTGATTTTTCTTTCTCCACTGATATTGATCGTCGAATTCTATGTCGAAACTTTCTTCAATAACTCGAGTTCTCCTGTTTAGAACACGATAAGCAACAGATTTAGGTGAATAACCCATGAAAATTGCTTCATCACTTTTGGGTACAAATTTACCCAAGTGATCTTTGTTATTTTTAATGAAGCATCTACCGCCAAAAATGTGGAAAATTTTAACATTGGGTTTTCTCCCGTTTAAGATTTCGTAAGGTGTCATCTGAAGTCGTTTGTTGATGATGGATCGATTCTGAACAAAGCATGTTGTTGCGATGGCTTCTGCCCAGAAGGTTAGTGGAAGATTTGCAAAGGTCAGCATTGATCGAGCAGCTTCCACTAGGGTTCTGTTTCTTCTTTCCACCACGCCATTTTGTTGAGGTGTATATGGTGCTGAGAAGTTGTGCTCTATTCCTTTAGATGCTAAAATACTTCGATTTGTCCATTGTTGAACTCAGTACTATTGTCGCTTCGGATTCTTCTTACGGGTAGTTGTACCTTGAGCTCTACTGATGTAATGAAATTTCGGAGCTCTAAGAAGGTGTCTGATTTTAATCTTAAAAAGAATACCCAGTTAAAGCGGGAGTAATCGTCCACAATAACCAGGATATACTTCTTTTGATTCAGACTAGCAACTATTGATGGACCATAGAGGTCTATATGAAGAAGTTCTAAAGGATGAGTGAGCTCGAGTCTGTGATTGACTTGTGAGGTTTCTTCATCTGCTTTCCTAGTGCACATGCTGCACATAGGTTTTCGTTATCGAACTTCAAAAGTGGCATCCCTCTAACCATTTCTCCTGTTACCAACCGGTTAATATATCGGAAGTTGAGAGGAGCTAGTTTCCGCTGCCATAACCAGCTGACTTCAGAATGAGCTTTAGACAGCAAGCATAGTCTAGGTTTTCCGAGAAACATGTATATGTCTAACGGAAACATGTTGACTTGTCTTGGAGATTTCACTAAACACCTATCTCTGGTACCCGTCATAATGTAGCTAAATTCATTGTCGAATTCTACTCGGAGACCAGTACTGACCAGTTGACCCACCCTTATTAGGTTGTGTTTGAGTCCGAGAACGTAGGCAACTTTTTGAATGGTGAAATTTCCATTTGTTAGTACACCGTAACCTTTGATTATGCCGTTTGCGTCGTTTCCAAAAGTGACGTATCCTCCAAAGATGACTTCTGTGTAGTCTCTCAGAAACTCCAATCTTCCGGTCATGTGCATTGAGCAGGCACTGTCAATGAGCCATTTGTCATCCTGCTCTTCCGCACTAAGTGCCTGAAAATTAGATAGTTAGTTTGGGAACCCAAACTTGTTTGGACCCATTTGTTTTTCCAGACATGGAAGATTTGTTTTTGACTATTTGTTTGTTAGGAGTTTCAGTTTCAGAAAATGATTTTAGTTCTGAAGTGGATGATTGTACAACCCATTTTTGAACAAATATTTTTGAAGGTTTCTGAAGGACATTTTTCGTTTGATGATTGAAAGTTTTTGTTTTGGTGACAGAAGGTATTTTTGTGATATGATTGCAACAATGACAGCAAATATTACTTTGTTGTCGTCTCAAGATTTTCAGAGTTTTTTGAGAATGATCGGAGTTCTGATTTTTGGTTCTGATAGTGCTTGGATTTTGCTTGTTGCTACTCATATCATTAGAGAAAGAAATTTTTGGTTTCAAAAACTCCGTATCAGGTTTCTTTGAGATTACTGTAACATTTCAGACTGTTTTCGTATTTTTTTTTATTTTTGGAAACTCTGAATCATAATGTGAGTAGTTGATATTTTGGTGATACTGAATGGGTTTGATGTTTGGAGTTGGAAGTAATCCCTTGTGGATATACTTTCGTGATGTTAAAGGAGCAGGTTTCTGAGTATGACTTGGAGTGTTGAAGGTTGATTTGGCTTTTGGTTTTCTCTGAGTGTAGAAGCAATTTCTTTACTCAAACCTTGCATGAGATCGAGGTGATCGGAGATCTTTTCGGTTTAGGTTAGGTTTTACCCCATTTCTGGTTAGGTTCTTTCCTTTTCCTCTTTGAAAGATTTCTTTTGGAGAAGAGTCAGATAAAGAATCATTTAAAGAGTCTAACTCTTCATGATTAACTTTAAGTTTTTCGAGCGGAGTTTTGTCCGGATTTGAATTGTTTGAAAAGTTATGTTGTAATGCATCTACGTATGACTTAGCACCGGAACAGGATGGTTCTGAAGTCGTATTAGATGTGTTAACAACATTAGGATTTCTGATTATTATTTTGTTAAAGTCGTTTTTAATGATGATATTATTTGGACGTTTCTCCATTTCAATTTCTTCATCAACATTCTCTTTATTTGAATTTTCCAAGTCCTTAAGACATGGATTGAATTCTTCAGTAACACAGTTACTTTGCAAATTTTCTAAGAAAGAGTGTTGTTGAGAGGTTGACGATGGATTATTTGTGACCGTGGTCATGTGTTTAGGCATGAATGGGACCGAAGCTGTGGACAATTTACTACTTTCGGCAGTGTCTACTTCCGAGAAATATGAGAAAGGAATTTTAACTCCCTCATTTGACTCAAAAAGGGCATTTTCAGACTCATTGGCAGGAGTTTTAGGAAAGTTCTTGGTTGTTGACAACGCCTAGTGATATTACATATTTTAGTCATTGTTGAGCCCTATTCTTAGTGAAATTATATCATATATATCGTGGTATTCTCACTTTTCGTGCCAGTACTTGTTTGGAAGAAAATAATGTAAACAGGGACCAAAAGCGTACAAATTGGAGAAAGTTTGGAGAAGAAGGAAAAATCAGGAAAATATGTACGTGCGCCGCGGGAATCAAGAAGGCGCGACGCAGATACAAGGCGGTGGAACAAAATTCAAAGTCCGAAGAAACGGGGATAAAGTCTTACGCGCGCCGTGGTTTACTTAATTTCGCGGCGCGGCTGCGGGAAAATTGCAACTATAAATGGAGCCATTTACAGCCGAAAACCCTAGCAAAGACCCGGTGGAAAAACGACCTGAAGGCTCTTTGACTCCGTGATTAAGCATCAGCAACCTTTCAATTGGCATTTTATGTTTTAGAATTTAATTTCATTTTAGTATTAGTTATTAATAGTGGCTAGGGTCTTTGGGAGTGACAACCACTAACCTTGAGCACTTTAGTTTACTGTTTTTCAGTATTGGTGACTGTATTGGATCATTGGAATTCGTTTTTGGTTAAGGAGAAGCATTTGGTTACAAGTAATCTTTGTTTTTTGGTGTTTTGATGATTGTTATTGGTTTTGCATGCTTGTATTGTGTTTGGATGTTTGATTTGACCTTGTTGGACTGTTTTCCCTCGCTGATTTCAGTAGCCAACTAGGTGAGTCTTTTAGGTTTGGACTTTAGCCATTGACTGTCCCATTGGACCTTAGTTCTTGGTTTAGTTTATGCCTTGTTTTGGTTTATATTTGGATTGTTGGATGCCTTTGTATACTTATGAATTAGAGATGCACTTCTGATTTCAGAAAGTAACTAGGTTTGGTTTGAAGCTTAGCTTAGTTTATGCTTGTTTTGGGAGTGTTTAGTTTAGGATTTTCGAGTTTTAGTGGCAAGGGTGTGGAAACTGAAGTCCTCCGACTATAGCGTGACACTATAGTTAGTAATCTGTCATCTGGTCTGACCACGTAGCTCCTGCGGATCGACCCTGACTACCACTGTGCTAGTATGTGTGTTAGGTTTCTCTTATTTTTGACCGCACGACGACCTAGGCGTGTCAAATTTTGGCGCCATTGCCGGGGAGCTGTGAGCTTAGATTAGGTGATTTGTGGGACTTAGCTTCTGATTTTTTTTTATGTTTGATTTTAGTTTGCTGATTTTTGGTATGTATACATCCTTGTAATGGGTGATTACATGTACCCGGATCAGTATTATGAGTATTATGAAAATCCGGCCGACACCTATTACGAGGATGATTGCTACAATGGATCATTCGATGACAATGGATGGCGGACCGAGGAGTCATCTCAACCTGACATTTCTGCAACTTGGGCCTGACTTTGGGTACTCTGGTATAACAATCACCAAGAGCAGAAAGGCCAGGCTGATACTCTTGTAGGATTGCAAGCTTCTTTAGATAGGTTAGAGGAAAGTTGGAAATGTTCACCACCTTCACCAGAACCGGAGGCGAGTGATTTTTATACCAATAATAATGTGTGTGAACTTGCATCACCTGAATATGTGATGGAAGGGCATGCACCTTGGGAAAGTCAAGAGACCACTGAGATGGTCGAAACGGTTATTGAGTAAGAGGTTGTAGGTGACAATGCTACCTCCGACTCAACAGCTTTTGATGTTTTTGAAAATGTTGATCTGGTGATGCGTGAATCCATACCATTACCAGACAATTTAGTTTATGAGGATGTCGTGGAGGGGGCTGTAAGTGACAGTACAGATCCCAGCTCAACAATTCCCGAAATTGTTGAAAGTGCCAATGTTTTTGGGGAAGGGGGTGTAGATGACAATATTATCCCCAAACCTATGATCTTTGAAAATTTTGAGAAATTTGAAAGCAAGGATCTGGTGATGGGTGACTTTATACCACCACCAGATCCAACTAGTCACCCACTCTTGGTCCCGATCCACCTGTTGGACGATGATCAAGAAGATGATGCCAACGAGTTGATTTTTGAAAATAATAAACATGATTTTATCGCCACTCATGATCCATTCATGAATGGAAAATTAGATGTGATCAATACCATCGATGAGGACATATGGAAGCATCCTGGCATGTTGCCTTCCGATCCCATTCGATTGGAAAAAATTTATTGGTACTGCAAGCCAAAATTGCACCCTGAAGATAGCATGCGAAAGACTAGCAAACGAGGTGTGGAGCAACAACTGGAAGCAGTACTGGGCGCGCTTCATGTCAAACCTTTGACCTTAAAGAGATGCAGAAGGAAGGACCGAGCTTGGAGGTTCAAAGCTACTTTCAAGCACTCGCGGGAAATCAGCTGGAAACGGAAACTGGGCAGCAGCAGGAGAACTAGCAAGCCATTCGATCCAGGAAAGTTTGAGGGCGGTGGATCAGCGAAAGGATGGTGGAAGCAGAAAAGCAACGAAGGAAGAAGGCATATGATCCACCGTAGCTGTAGAAGGAGCACCACGTCTGGCTGAAGACGTTAAACTTAGCGCTTGTTGGGAGGCAACCCATCGTGTCATAGGTTAGGTTCTGTATTTCTTAGAAATAATTAGGAAAAGTCTTACCATTAATTGCAAGTACTAGTGGTCCAAGACAAGTGTGGGGTCGTGTGAAGTTTTGGGAATTTTTAATGACCGTGCCGCGGGAATAAAGAATGCGCGACGCGGGCTCGTAAACCAACCCGATGCGCAGGGGTTGATTTGGTGATACGCGCGACGCAGGTTATGCATTTGTGTGACGCGGGAAACGACCGGACGGT
Organism: Cichorium intybus; assembly: GCA_023525715.1. Lineage (NCBI taxonomy): Eukaryota > Viridiplantae > Streptophyta > Magnoliopsida > Asterales > Asteraceae > Cichorium > Cichorium intybus. Next base: position 79,708,773 of record CM042011.1, read on the forward strand.
TTCCTTCGATATTAAGGTAAGCCGCGACACTATTCACACACAACCACGACTCGGAGCTCTGATCACCAGAAATTTCTCGCATTTTTTCTTGCTTTTTTCGTTCCCACTACTACGGTACGTCATTCTAACTAGCTATTACTCGTTTAAACTAGTGATTAGGTAGTTAATTTGGATGATTTCTCCAAAAAGGGTCACAACTTAGAAATCGCCAATGCTGACTCATAGGGTGTTTGTTGTGCCAAATAGACACCCTAGATGAGTTAGTCGGCACCTAGGCTACCTTGTGGTGTGTTTGGATTGAGTTTAAACAGGATAGAATTCAATTTGGTTCGGATTTTTGGGAGCAGGCGCTCGGCGCGACGCGCCTGGTTCTTGGGCCGCGTCGCGGTGCGGCGGGGAAGATAAGGACTAAAATTGCAATTTTGTTGTTTTGTGCAGATGACATTCAGGTTGAATCACCAGTTCCTCCAGTTTCCCGCTGAGCTCGATAGCTCAGTGGAGTATATAGCACGGAGGGAAGACCTCGTCAGTCGCCGAGTTCTCGAGGCGACTGTCATCGATCGAGACATCCTACGGGACACCGGGCTCTGGGGAGAGATCGAGCCGTTCCTCCATCGCACCTGGACCCACGAGGACGCTTCTTTCACTTGCCGGGGCTGGGACAGGCTCATGGCCACTGACGAGGATGTTGTGTACACGGAGCTCCTCCTGGAGTTCCTTTCTACTGTGCGCTTTGCACCGGGGTCTCAGGAGGCCCGTTCCAGGCTTGTTCGTTTCAGGCTGGGGGGTGTACACAGGGAGTGTAGCCTCTCGGAGTTCGGGAGGCGTACAGGGATCTACACAGAGGTGGATCTTCAGCACCGCCATTTTGCGCAGTTCTTCACAGCATGCATTCAGGGACTTCTCGGGAGAGCTACCTCTGCGACCCACTACATCGCCTCATGCACCGCATCGTCTCCACCTCCATTATGCAGCGGGAGGGGGGCGAGAAGGTGTCCAGGGAGGACATGACTTATCTTTGAGTCCTCCTCGACCCATCCAGGTTCCTCCACCTTCCTTTTGCCGTAGCCGTCGCCTTGACCACCCGTGCGACTGGCGCATCTGCCAGTAGTCCCTTGGGCCGGGGGTATTTCATCACCCGCCTGGCCCGGTCGTACCGGATTCTCACTGCCCCGGTCATAGCATCTTTGACCGCCCTTCCTCCAGTCCGCACTTCAGCGCGGGCACTAGAGAAGATGGGGTTTATCGAGCAGCAGCGGCTCGGTCAGTTCGTGAGGGCGCCGACAAAGGCTGTCAAGCCCCCCCAGCCCGCATATGCTCAGCCTGGCAGGAGGCGCAGGAGGCAGCATGCACCAGCAGAGCCAGCACCGGCAGAGCCCCAGCAGGAGGAGGTGTCCGAGTTGAGGCGATTGGCGACCAGGGTCGCGAGGATGGAGGACTAGCTGGAGTGGATTGGAGAGGTGCTACTACAGATTGCATCAGCACAGGGCCAGCAGACCCGCCCATTCCCAGCTCGAGCCCACGACCATGAGATCGGACCCTCCAGGCCACCAGGTGGCAGTTGATGTATTTTTTTTTCTTTTTCTATTATATTTTTGGGATATATGTACTAAATTTATGACACATTCTATCTTTTTCTTATGTATATTTTATTATGTTTGCATTTAATGTTTTGTTGAGTTATGCATGTGATACCAAATTGGGGAGGAGTTGTCTCAGACAAGTGTGGGGTCACCGTGCCCCCTCCACTTGTCTTGACCACCGGCGTGTTCACTGTTGCACCACAACTCCAGATGCGAAATCAATGACACTTTTTGTTCGAATTTGTACCTATGATACCGAATACCAACCAAGCAGTCTACCGTCCAAAGGGGTAACTCTTTCTCCCTTGTTCTAAAATATTTTTATGTACAACGGGGACGTTGTACGGTTTTAAGTGTGGGGTGTGGACGGTCGAAAGAGTTTTTTGAAATTTTTACTAAATCGTAATTTTGAAACGAATGGTTTGTGATTGTGATAGCATTAGTATTTTTCAAGAGATACTCTTTAGTTGTGATCATGCTATTAGTTAGTCAAACAAGTTGAGTTTTAGGAGTTAGACGATTGGATTGTTTTAGGATTGGAATTTAGGAAGGAAATGTCAATCTGTGGCCTTTGTTGTTCGAGCCGGTAGGTCCGAAAAGGGTGGCCTCGAAGAGGCACTTATGCACCTTACCACTTAAGATCGTCTGGTTTGGGATGGTATTTCTGAAAGCTCGCTACACGGATAACATCGAAAGTCATGGACAATTCCTTAATGGCCTTTAGAATCTGAATGAGTAAGTACACTTCATTGTGGACAGAAAATTCGTAATCAAGGGTTCTCTAGAAAGCCATGAATTCCAAAGCACATTCTGATTAGGTTCTCGCGAACTATTTCACTCTAACTCTTGAGGCAATAAGCTTTGAAACTGAACACAGTCAAAAATTGTTTGAGTCTTAGTTAGAATTTATTAAAAAACTCTCTTGCTTGGGGACAAGCAAGGCACAAGTGTCGGGTGTTTGACAACGCCTAGTGATATTACATATTTTAGTCGTTGTTGAGCCCTATTTTTAGTGAAATTATATCATATATATCGTTGTATTCTCACTTTTCGTGCCAGTACTTGTTTGGAAGAAAATAATGTAAATAGGGACCAAAAGCGTACAAATTGGAGAAAGTTTGGAGAAGAAGGAAAAATCAGGAAAATACGTATGCGCGCCGCGGGAATCAAGAAGGCGCGACGCGGATACAAGGCGGTGGAACAAAATTGAAAGTCCGAAGAAACGGGGATAAAGTCCTACGCGCGCCGCGGTTTACTTAATTGCGCGGCGCGGCTGTGGGAAAATTGAAAACTATAAATAGAACCATTTACAGCCGAAAACCCTAGCAAAGACCCGGTGGAAAAACGACCTGAAGGCTCTTTGACTCCGTGATTAAGCATCAGCAACCTCTCGATTGGCATTTTATGTTTTAGAATTTAATTTCATTTTAGTATTAGTTAGCAATAGTGGCTAGGGTCTTTGGGAGTGACAACCACTGACCTTGAGCACTTTAGTTTACTGTTTTTCAGTATTGGTGACTGTATTGGATCATTAGAATTTGTTTTTGGTTAATAAGAAGAATTTGGTTACAAGTAATCTTTGTTTTTCGGTGTTTTGATGATTGTTATTGGTTTCGCATGCTTGTGTTGTGTTTGGATGTTTGATTTGACCATGTTGGACTGTTTTCCCTCGCTGATTTCAATAGCTAACTAGGTGAGTCTTTTAGGTTTGGACTTTATCCATTGACTGTCCCATTGGACCTTAGTTCTTGGTTTAGTTTATGCCTTGTTTTGGTTTATATTTGGATTGTTGGATGCCTTTGTTTACTTCTGAATTAGAGATGCACTTCTGATTTCAGAAAGTAACTAGGTTTGGTTTGAAGCTTAGCTTAGTTTATGCTTGTTTTGGGAGTGTTTAGTTTAGGATTTTCGAGTTTTAGTGGCAAGGGTGTGGAAACTGAAGTCCTCCGACTATAGCGTGACACTATAGTTGGTAATCTGTCATCTAGTCTGACCATGTAGCTCCTGCGGATGGACCCTCACTACCACTGTGCTAGTGTGTGTGTTAGGTTTCTCTTATTTTTGACCGCACGACGACCTAGGCGTGTCAGTTGTGTCCTCATCGTGTCTATCATCATATTCGTTTGAAGGGTACTGAAAGAATGGACTTTGTTTGTTTTATATAGGATAATTTTTATTTGTGATTTTTCTTGCCCATCCCCAATTAAGGGTATTTTCTGAAGAATTAGTGTTAGCAGGAGATTTGAAAACTTCAGTTGCATGATACAACTGATCTACTAATTTGTTTAGTCTTACATTATCGCTTCGGGCTAAATCCCTTTGCGATGTCAAGAGCTGATTTGAATTTTCTAACAAAGTCCTAGAAGTCTGTTCGATCTTCAAATCATCAGTAAGTTTATCACAAAATAGTTTCTTATCCTCTAGCCTATTCTTCAACTTTATCACTTCGTCATACCCATAATCCCTTTCTTCTAGAACCCGCTGATATGCAGCTAAGGCATCTGCACATGTGTTAGATATTTTTTCTAGAGCAGGTTCTAGATTATTAGAGTAAGTATGATGTGTATGAAGCATGTTACGTACCTGTTCGATGATACTCACTCCTTTGCCAGATTTGTGGTTGACCATAAAAGCATAGTTCTTTGGCATGTAGGAGGATGAGGATTCAGCAGCGTCTTTGAGATGCTTGGAGCTTACTAATCCTGGGATTGGAGTTTCTAGGTTTTCTTGCACCATCATGCATTCACCAAAGCCTTTTTCTCTTTTTCGCTTGTTCTCAAGGTGTTCGTCTTCATCCCCAGAAGACCAGATTTTAACGTTTCCGGATGCAATAAATGCCTTGACCTTTTCTTCTTCTTTTTCTTTCGGGTAGTTTCTCGGAGCTCTGCAGTCGGCAGCATAGTGCCAGAGACCTCCGCAATTGTGACATTTGATTACTTCCGATTCCTTCTTTTCAGGAGTTTGAACTTGATTGGTACTGACAACTAGAGCTGCTTTTGGTTTCTCCAGATACTGCTCCTCAGGTTTCGGATAGTATCGATTTTGACCTGACTGATGATGTCCTTTCTGATAGTTATTTCTTGAGTGATATCCTGCATTTTGGTTAGAAGGACGAAAATTCTTCTTTGGACTAGAGTAGGATGGGATTCTGTTAAATTTCTGACTAATCATGGCAATTTCGTGTTGGTAGGCAGCTTCTTCTGCTTCGTCATATTCGGAATAGCATGATTCAGAAGTTTGAACTAGAGCAGGGAGAGCAAGGGTTGGAGTCTTAGATTGAACGGAGGGTTGCGAAGTTGGAGATGGTTGGTATTGAACTGTCAGAGCTTGATAGTAGGAAGGGTAAGATATTTGTGGTTGAGAAGGGTGATACGAGGGTATAGGATTTGGTTGTTGAACTTGTTGTGGATTCTGAATGAGAACAATCTAAGGTGTAGAAGTGTTTGGGTTGATTAGTTGCTGAGTTGCTTGCTGATACTGTACTAGTTGTTGAGGAGTGTTGCCCATTGTCGGATAGTTATGATCTGCAACTAAGGCCAGAGGTCCTCCAAGTTGCAGTTGTTGCTGAGTTCCCTTTATGTCATGTTCCTGTCCTACAAGATTATTATAAAGACGATACATGTTGTAGGTTTTTAACTTTCCTGAGTCTTGAAGAATCATTTTGACAAGCATCCAGTCTTTTCCGAGTCCTTTAAGGAATCTAAGATTGATCTCCTGATTGGACCTTTCTGCTCCTGAACTTAGGAGTCTTGTAACGATTATAGAGAATCGAGTTAATGCCTGTCTCAGTGATTCTCCGGCAAAGGTTGAGAAGTGGTTGTACTCCGAAAGACTTGACACCAGTTTTTGATCTTTTGCTTCCTCCGTCCCTAGGAACATATTTTGCAAGAGAACCCAAATTTGTTGGGCTGTTGTGCAATTTATTATGAGATCAAATAGTTTCGGAGGGATTCCACATTGGATTTCGGTGAAATCAATTTGGTCGTTGTCCATTTTCTCAATGTCAAGGGGAGTTAATCTTGGCTGAGAAGTACCACCTAGAGCCTCTTCAGCAGTGTCGGGTCTAGGGGTGTAAGTTGGAAGGTGAGGTCCTTCCTCAACAGAACGCTAGATATCTTTTCCCTTGGTTTTGAGATAGTTGCGCATTCGAGATGCCCAGCCATTATACTCAGTAGGAATGAGTATAGGAGCTCGATTAGAGCCTCTGACACTATTAGCAACATTTAGTGAGTAATTCATCTGCATTTTGAGTAAGAAGGGAAGTTTCTCAATTGTTTTGAAATGAAAGAGAGAGAGTTTTGAGAGTTTGAGCTATAATAGCATGCAATGATCCACAGAGGATTCTAAGGTCGTTGCTACAGCTAGGGTTTTGAGCAAACTAGGCACTTAGAATCTTATAGACAGCTATTCAGGCTCTGATACCAATTGTTGTCGCCAAATATTCTAAGTAAGTGTGGAAAGTATGATTGCGGAAAGTAAAGTTCTGAAACTGGGAAGTTTCGGAAGAGGACAAGTCCGAAGACTTCATTTGGTTTGCGAAATGTAATAAGTACTTGAAAAGATCAATAGCTCAACAATACATAAAGTAAATTAACAGTTAGATAACAAGAAATGTAAACACAGGAAATTTAAGATGCAGGAAATGTAAAGACCGAAGGAAATGCAGATAAGAATTGGAGAGTTGATGGAATGAGAGATTGTATTGATAAATATAAAAGTGTTACACAAAGTCTCTCAAACTCATGAGGACTGAAGATGGACGTGGTCTCCCTTTTATAGGATAAGGGAAGACTTTTGGATAAAGACCTATGGACTGAAGAGTAGACAACACGTCTCTCTTCAGTCAGACAAGAAGGATAAAACTAATATAATAATACAATGTCAGACTAGGGTGGCTTATCTAGATTAAAATAATACACTAAGTACAATCGACATGCTTCTAAAAGGCCGCGCCTGATCTAGTCTAATCATATCCTATACGTTGAAGTGCTTATCATTTTCCTTATCTTCAAGATGATCTTCAGATCTTCAGTCTTCTTTGTAGAATGATTAAGTATGATAGTTCCTATAAGTTGATCATATTGATAATCCGAAATCCTGAGAGGATTTCGGAGTCCTGGCATTTCTGAATCAGAGTATCTTGGGAATATGATCTTTGTTGGTCTTCTAAGTTAGTTCGGAGTATGGACTTCCGAACTATGTCTTCCGAGAAGTGTACCTTCTGATCTTGATATAATTTGGAGTTCCGAAATCCAAGACTAGATTTCGGACGTCTATAAGATTATCAGAACACAACTTATCCAAGACAATAATTATAGATATAAGGCACATTTAAATATCACATTCAAGATAACTATTTGTTCATTACTTAGATCATTCATACAAAATACTTTGTCTAACATTCCATCAAAATAAAGAGATTAACACTACATCCAAAACACATCAAACGATGAGTTGGTCAACGATCTGACTTTAGCACTAACATAGTGCAACACGCCCGCTAAAACCAAAAGAAAAAATACTAACCAACTGAAATTTCAATATCAAAACCAAAAATCAGAAACTAAAAGTCCTAC